>JAXGGT010030100.1:0-14014 GCA_035583425.1 Marsdenia floribunda
GCCACTTTTTGAAAATTGACAATTGAGGGGACCACCATAACCTCTTATCCAGTCAAACCTTCAAATTAGTCAAAAAGGGTTAGGTCCTTGTTATTTTGGGCGGGTCCGCATCATATATATACAATATACACTAAAAAAACGGGTGAGTCGGTAATGTGTTCTTTTAACGAAGTCGCAGAACTAAAATTGCATTCACGTTTATTTTTAATTTGTCCAAACATTTTCAATTATTTAAATATTTATTTTTAAAGATATTTTTATTTACATAATAATAGAAAGTTTTACGACTTATAAATTACTTAATGGATAAATTTCAATAATAGTTCTTTTTTTAAAATTTTTTTTTCTATTTTTTGTAATGACACTATTTTATCATTAATGTAAAAGGGCAATTGGAAAAGTGGAAGAAAACATATGTATACGACCCTAGAAATTTATGGTAAATACTAGTAATATGTATAAGAGAATTGCATATATATATATATATATCTTTAAGAGAATTGCACAAATCATATAGATAGATAGATAGCATTCATGCATGCACGGTGCACCATTGATACCAAAAAATGCTGTGCCAGCTTCAACATTTATGGTTTACTCATCAACTTGGTGCCAATGGTGTAGCACCGATAAGCATCAAGTACAGCATATTTCACCTCCTCTTCAGTAAAACAAACCTCATCAATGTTCTGGTAATTATAAGGAATCTCAATGGCCTTCTTCATAATTTGAGAAGCTTCGACGTCTTCCTGGATAGCAGCAGCTCCCACTTTACTTGCCAACTCCACCAAATTAAAGCACCTTTCAAGCTCCCTAATTTTGAGTACTCTCGCAGCAAGGCTTCCTACATTATTGACACTACTCATAATAGTCTGCTTACCACTACTACTAACGAACAATTTTAATTTCTCAGAAACTTCCCAACCCAAAATACAGATACTCTTATCCTTCAAGAACCTCAAAAGTGAGTCATGGTAAACGGGGTATGAGGACTGCTTCAGCACCAAACACTGATCTTTAACGTGGAGTACCAGTAGCACGGCATTGCCATTGCCGTTGCCGTTGCCGATGCCGCTGTTCCCTTGTGACTCCGATAGTTTAATGTGCTTCAAATCAAACCCCACGACGGGGAAACTGGTATCAAGCCTGGACCTCAACTCAGCCACACCTGAGTCCACCAGTTCTTGGTAGTTTTCCACAACTCTTGCCTGAATGTTAACTCCATTGATCTTCAGAGAATATTTGCATGTTTGGTTTAGAAAGTTTATCGGAAGCATTGATAAATTTTCCCACTATTTGTTCTGGTACGCAACTAGAATTTTCTAACGAAACTCTGTACTATAAGCATCTAGATAATGTCAGTGGCGGATGTATATATATATACGGATTAGAGAGGTGCATGCATGGATTAAGGGGGACGTATATATACACCTACATTCGTAATTGCCTATGCATGCATAGCATCGGAAACATCATCGTATATTAATATTAGTAAAACTTGAAAATCGTTATTTTTTTTTACTACATTTATTAATAGTGTATTGCAATTGAATATGGCGTTTGGATCCTCAATGCAACTTAAAGAATTGAAATAAAAAAAGGAGGGCCGGCCGGCCGGGTATCTCAAGGCCTGTTGTATTTCCAAGATGGGGGGTAATGCTGTAATAATAGATGTACTCTTTTATATATATATATACACTAGCGACACATTGGCCCCTGTATTTTTTTTCTTCATATATTAAATACTTATTTACATTATTATCTTTTTCTTTTATAAACTTAATTTAATTTCATAAAAAATTAAGTCACGCATATTGTAAGGCAAATTAGCATAAATAGTCCCCCCAAATTATGTCCATTTGGTGACATTGGTCTCCCTAAATTATGTTAAATTGTGTGGGATTGGTCTTTCCGTTAAAAAATTATTCTCCTACTATTAATTTTAAAAAAAAAAATTACTCAAGGAAATTTTAGTCATTTCATAAAAAAAAAAACAACAAAAAGGCCAACATACATTTATATGTACGGTGAAGAGAATGAGGAAAATGATTATATATTTGTATTTGTATCAATAATATTTTTTTTTTTTGTATAATGTTATTGTGAAATAACTAAAATTGCCTTGGACAATATTTTTTTAAAAAAAATTAATGGTAAAATAACAAAAAATTTTAACTAAATGACCAATCTTACACAATTTAACATAATTTAGGGACCAATGTCACCAAATGGCCATAGTTTGGGGACTATTTATGTCAATTTGCCCATATTGTAATTATATTAACATCAAAAAATTTATGTAAATATTAAAATATTCGAAGAAAAATATATAAAATATATAATAAATAGATATACATATATATAAGGAAAAATAAATTAGATACATTAAATAAATTAAAAATGGTAATTAAATGTATTAATTTTTTAAAAAATTTTTTTATAATAGTATTAATATATACAACCATCATATTATAAATATATTAATTGATTTTAAAATTAAATCATTTGTAACTAATTAATTTTTAATGTTTTAAATTTTTTTTAATTAATATGTTAATTAGTATTCTTTTATTTAGATTTTTCTAAATTTACATGAACATCTTATTATTTTTTAAAAAGTAAATTAAATCTAAATATGTTTGCCACGTATCTTTTCAAATTAATATTTTAAACAATAAATTAAGAAATTCAATTATCATTTGACACTTATTAAAAAAGTAAACAAATAAAGTTATAAAAATTAAATAAAATTAAGAATAATAAGAGATAATTTAAAAGAAAAGAAAAGAAAAGAAAAGGACAATTGAAATATAACAAGATTGCCAATGGAAAAAAATTATTTTTAGAAGGAATGTCTACAATCTTATAATTATGAAAAATAAAAAAATTATCAAACATTAAATTTTATAATTATAAAGATTAAAATACCCTTGAGAGAAAAAAATTGAAAAAATGAAAGAAATAATTAAAAAATAATTAAAAAAATTACGAAAAATGAAAAATTAGCGAATATTAAATTTTTATAATTATAAAGACTACAAGATCAAAGAAATTTAAAACATTTACTAGAGCACCAATAGAAAAAAGGATTTCCTTCTAGAAAAAGGATGTGTAATCTTTTATATATATATATAAGATATACATATAGTTTAAGTTGAAAATTTCTCTCCTTAATATATAATATTGTAGGGTATATTGGGACATATATTCTATTGAATAAATTAAAATACATATTTTTTACCTTTTGAAAAATAAAATTTTCAAATATTTTAATAAAAAAAAATTAGCTCGTTGCAATCACGTTTAATCATCCAAACGTCATGAATTCAAATTATCATTGGAAGATAAAAAAAAAAAAAAAAAAAAAAACCAAAATCTCAAAAAAAAAAAAAAAAAAAAAAGAGAGAAGAAAATTTTAATATTAAACCATGAAAATTTTAAATTCAAATATTCTTCAATCATTTAAAATATTCAAAATTAGTTATTATAGAAGACAGCCTAATATGTATAATGGTTAGACCCAACACAAAATTAGCTAGTTAAAACTGAGAATTTCATATCTGCTTGTCAATAATTCTGATAATTTTCATATATACAAATGATTTGTATGATTCATGTAGTTGGAGCCTAAGGTAACTAACTGATACATGAATGTTAAAAAGAGAGAAAAAAAAAATGTATATATATATATATATAGATATTTTCCTCCTCCATTAGTCCTCTTCCTGGTTCTTTCTAAATATGATTAAGTAAAATAATGATATATAATTAATCAAAATGTTCACAAAGAGGAAAATTTGGAATTTGAAATTAATTCTTAATAATACGGATATATTGATTTAATTTGCTCATGAGAGACAAACAATTAAAGTTCACCCATAGGGCAAAAAAAAAAAAAAAAAAAAAACAAAGATAGATCGAAAGAAAGGGAATGACATAATTGACCTATATATATATGCCTTCTTGAAAAACCCTAGAGAAAGTCACAACAACTTGTGCATGGTGATCCAGAAGGAACAGTTTCATCATAATAATATACTAGCTAGTAATAATATATATATAAGAGAATTGCACAAATCATATAGATAGAGAGCATCCATGCATGCACCAATAATTAAAAAAAAAAATTCTGTGCCTGTGCCTCAACATTTTTGGTTTACTCATCACTTGGTGCCAATGGTATAGCACCAATAAGCATCTAGGACAGCATATTTCACCTCCTCTTCAGCAAAACAAACATCACAAATGTTCTGGTAATAAGGAATCTCAATGGTCTTCTTCATATTTTGAGAGGCTTCGTCTTCCTGGATAGCAGCAGCTCCAACTTTACTAGCCAACTCCACCAAATTAAAGCCCCTTTCAAGCTCCCTAATTTTCAGTACTCTTGCAGCAGGGCTTCCTACATTATTAACAGCAAAGCTTCCTACATTACCACTACCAACGAGCAAATTTAATTTTCAGAAGCTTCCCGACCCAAAAAACAGATACTCTTATCCTTCAAGAAACTCAAAAGTGAGTCATGATAAATGTTGTATGCCGACAGCTTCAGCACCAAGCACTTATCTTTAACGTGAAGCACTAGTAGCAACAAGTTGTTGCCGTTGGCGCCGCTGTTCCTTTGTGAATCTGATAGTTTAACGTGCTTCACATCAAACCCCACTATGGGGAAGCGGGTATCAAGCCTGGACCTCAACTCAGCCACACCTGAGTCCACCAGTCCTTGGTAGTTTTCCAAAACTCTAGCCTGAATGTTAATTCCATTGATCTTCAGAGAATATTTGCATGTTTGGCTTAGAAAGTTTATCGGAAGCATTGATAAATTTTCCCACTCTTTGTTCTGGTACGCAACTAGAATTTTGTAGCTAAACTCTGTACTATAAGCATCTAGATAATGTCAGTAGCTGATGTATATATATATACGGATTAGAGGTGCATGCATGGATTAAGAGGGACGTATATATATACCTACATTCGTAAATGCTTATGCATGCGCAGCATGGGAAACATCATCGTATATTAATATAATTAAAATAAAAAATATTTATTATAAAATTATAAGATACATTTATTGATAATGTATTGCAACTGAATAGGGCGTTTGAATCCTCAATGCAACTTAAAGAATTGAAGTAAAAAACGGAGGGCCGGCCGGCCGGCCGGGTATCTGATCAAGTTCTTTAATTTACCTAAGAATTCATCGCCGTTTTAGCTTCCCGGTTTCTTATTAGTAGTACTTCCTTCCTTCCCAAGAACATGAAGATGAAGATGATGAGCCCCCCAAGTCCCAAGTCCCAAGTCCCAACCCCACGGGAGAATAAACACTTAAATGACCTTTAATTAATGGCCTGTTGTATTTCCAATATATGGGGTAATGCTGTAATATTAATAAATATACTCTTATATATGGTTTAAGTTGAAAAATTCTCTCCTTATTACATAATTAATATTTAGGTATATTTGGACAAATATTCTGTTGAATAAAGCATCACTACAATAAATTTAGCCTGCAGCAACATAATATTTGCAACACTTTTTGTTAACTTGTGCTAATTAAATAGTACATGTAGAAACGCTTCTATTATTGTGCATCTAAATATAAATTTTAATGCATAATTTAATTATATTTTTAGTAATTGTTACTTAAATATTCTAAGAATATATCATTTTTAGCAACATGTGACGTAAGTATTGTCATATATGTTATAATAATCCAAATTACACTTTTCATAACTGTTTCTAGATATAATATATATATATATCAATACATAATATTGAAAATTAAACTATTGCCAAAATTTTATTTCAAGTTATGTAAGAATAAAAATTTATATAATATGTAATTAGTTAAATAATATGTTTACATTTTTTATTAATATTATTTAAAATATTTTTAATAAATATGATTGTATGATGATTTTAGTGTCTAAAATTTTCTAAATATAATAGGATTTAAATTTTGTTATATCAATAGAATAAATAATAATCAACATACTTTGTTAATACAAAAGTATTTAATATAAACTATTTAAAAATTAAACGGTGAATTTTTTTCATACATTTTGAGTAAAATATACTTTCATCTTAATCTGCTCATAGTTTTCCTATGATTTTATTAGATATTGCATCTAATTACTATTTAACATCCTAAATATAGATTTTACTTTTAGAGATTTTTTAAATAAGTTCACATATTTTACAAAAAAAATTATGATATGATATTGAGGTTATTTATATTTTTATTTTATAAAAAAAATTAAAATAATTTTTTTAAAAAAATTATATATTTTTTAAAAGAGATACCTTCATTGGAACTCTTTTAAACGATCCAATAAGATTAAACGAGATTCATTTAAAAATCAAGTTAAAATTGAGACAAGTTTTTTCAAAAGTCTCCATATTTATTATTTAATTAATTAGATATTAAATAAAAATTTATACTTTCTAGATATATTATATTAAATATTATAAAATTAATATTATTTTATATTATCTTATGGATATTATAATTAGTTTTTTACTATTTGAACTTATTTAATCATATAAAATATTTTAAATTTAATTGAATAATTTATATTTATAATCATTAAACTTATTTCTTTGAATATTATATAATTGCAAATTAATTAATTAATTTAAAATATGACTAGTAAAAAGTTATAATGTAAATAAAATAATATAGTTAAGAAGACTTAGTTTAGTAATAGTCTCGCTTATAACTCAAGAGGTTATAAATTGGAGATATGTTAGAAGTAAGAGTGTGTCAAAAAATAATATAAAATAATTTTAATTTTAATATAGTGTAATAAAATATTATAATATAACATAATTTATTTAGAAAATATAAATTTTTAATAAATATTTAACTAATATAAATACTAAATATATATATATCTATATATATATTTTTTTTAAAAAAAAAAAAAAAAAAAACAACTCAACTCTTACTAAATTTTTTAAACAGACCTGTTTAAACATACATAGAGGGATTCTTTGGAGACTGACTCTTTTTTGAAAAAATGTTTTTAAATAAAATATTATGTTTTTCAAAAAAAGAAAAATTATGATTTTTTAAAAAATTACCTTAATATTGTTAATTTTGGGAATCATCTTGTATCCTTTAATAATATTGATTTTATTTATTGTAATTTTAATTATTTTATTATTATTTTTATGTCTTATTTTTAGAGAAAAAATGGGGAAAAAGGATAAAAAATATTTAGAAAGGAAAATTGATTTTCAGATTTTATTTTTTTTTTCTCTCTTTTCCATGAGACTAATAATAATAAGTAATAATAATAATTCAAGCTCATGATCTTTAGTTCTCTCATTTCTTGTTTCTTATTATTGAGTTTACCTAAAGAATACCATAACTTCAAAAAATATAGTGAAAATCAAAAAGTTTAAAAAAAAAAAAAAAAACTTGCAGATTTGTAATCTTATATATAAGAGATAAATATATATAATATATATATCACCCTCGAAATTTATTGTAAATACTAGCTAGTAATAATATATATTTTTAAGAGAATTGCACAAATCATATAGATAGATAGCATCCAATGCATGCACGGTGCCCAATTATTATTGAAATGACCATTTTACCCTTAAAGGAGTTTTATCTATTACTATCTTTAAGTATTTGGGCTTGTTTGAAGATAAATCACTTTCCTCCATCTTTTGAGAAATTTTAAAAAAATTTGATCGAAGGACATTTTCGGGAAGATAGGACCATTCGGCTACATCACTCATCAACTTAGTGCCAATGGTGTAGCACCAATAAGCATCTAGTACAGCATATTTCACCTCCTCTCCAGAAAAACAAACATCATCGAGGTTCTGGTAATAAGGAATCTCAATGGCCTTCTTCATAATTTGAGAAGCTTCGAGGTCTTCCTGGATAGCAGCAGCTCCCACTTTACTAGCCAACTCCACCAAATTAAAGCACCTTTCAAGCTCCCTATTTTTCAGTACTCTAGCAGCAAGGCTTCCCACATTATTAACATCACTTATAATCGACAGATTACCGCTACTAACGAGCAAATTTATTTTCTCGGACACTTCCCAACTCAAAAAACAGATACTCTTATCCTTCAAGAAACTCAAAAGTGATTCATGATAGCGTGCAGTGGATTTCGACAGCTTCAGCACCAAACACTGATCTTTAACGTGAAGCACTAGTAGTAGCAAGAAGTCATTGCCGTCGCCGCTGTTCCATTGTGACTCCGATAGTTTAACGTGCTTCAAATCAAACCCCACGATGGGGAAGCTGGTATCAAGCCTGGATCTCAACACAGCCACACCCGAGTCCACCAGTTCTTGGTAGTTTTCCACAACTCTTGCCTCAATTGTAACTCCATTGATATTCAAAGAATATTTGCATGTTTGACTTAGAAAGTTTATCGGAAGCATTGATAAATTTTACCACTCCTTTTTTTTTTTTTTTTCTTTCCTTCTGATACGCAACAAGAATTTTGTGTAGTCTGAACATCTAGATAGCAGAGGTATATATATATAAAAGAGTTTATATCCTATTAGAACTGTTCTACAGAAGATAGAGTCCTAATAGGATATAAACTCCTCTATATACATATATATATATGTATATACACTTTCGCTATTTACATGCTCATAGTATAGACTTTAGTCAAAAAAATTTTGTTGCGTACCAGAATAAAGATAAATTTATACTATATAGAACAGTCCTAATGGGATATAAACTCCTTTAGTATACATAACTAAATTCCTAAAATCGGAAACATAATCGTATATATATATTTTAATATATAATATTTAGGGTATTGAATTAAAAAATACGTATTTTATTTATTTTAACAGTGTCTTTTTTTTTTTTTTTTTTTTTTTTTAAATCTTATCTAAAAATAATATTATTTTAATCAGAATTTTAATAAATTAATCATAAAATTTTTAAATTCAAATATTCAAATGTTGAAAATATAATTAAGTTAATTTCTCACCAAAGTGTTAAAATCCAATTTTACTTGAAATTAATGAATGCGGCAAAATGAATCCTAATTAAATCATTTAAAATATTCAAAATTTTCTTGAATTTTCAAAATTAGTTATATATATAGATACATAGATATGTTCCGGATTTTCCTTTCTAAATTTGATTTAAGTAAAACAATGATAATTAATCAAAAATTAAATTCACAAAGAGGAGAATTTAAAACTTCAAATTAATTCTTAATAATACGAAGATATTCATTTAACTTGTTCAAGAGAGACAAACAATTAAAGTTTACACAAAAAGGCAACAAAAAAAAAAAAAAAAAAAAAAAAGATAGATCGAAAGAAAGGAAATGACATAATTGACCTATATATATGCCTTCTTGAAAAACCCTAGAGAAAGTCAGAACATCTTGTGCATACTGCAGGTGATCCAGAAGGAACAACAGTTTCATCATTATAATAAGCAAATAGTGATTTCTGGAGAAGAGCATTTGCCATTCTGTAGCAAGAACAAGCTTCATTGACAGCACGAGTTATACATCCATAGCATACAACGACGACTCGGAGATGTAATGATTGTCTACCACCATTTCGTAAGTCAGTTTCAGCAATCTTTTCTCATCGTAATACGACGTTAATTCGGAATCTTGTTTCTGAAAAACACGACCTATAAAATCCTTGATATCACATCCTGTTACCAGTATGCGTTCTGATAGTTCACAGATAGGGAGTTTATTAATCCAGGACTTTCTTAACTGCTCGATCTTGGTATTCATGTCCATACCAACAAAACAGATGCTGCTATCATCCAACAATTCCCAAAGATCAAAGAGAGAACATTTCTTCCCTAGTACTCCCAAATGAACTATCAAGCAACAATGCTCGACAAACAGCATTAGTAATCCCGTATCATCGTCCACGTCAAGTATCTTCATGTCTGGCCTGAAATCAAATCCAACAATGGGCAACTTGCCGAGCCGAGACTTCCAGTCAGCAATACCAGCTTCTAGCACCTCATCATCATCTTCAACAACTATTGTTTTAGCCCAGCAAGTTCTATTTATTCTTAGGTAGTAAGCCTCCAATTCATATCGAAACTTAGGTGGAAGCATTTTTCTGTATGTTTAAACTTAATCCTTGTTTGAGTGAAATGTTCTTAACTAACCGATAACACACTACTACTACCTTGATATATATATATATATAGAGTTAGGGCACAGATAGGTATGTATACAAATTAATGCATGCTTCACTCCTTAATTAGATTCTTCTTGTAAATTTGCAGACCTCCAACGGTCAAAATTATTTTAATTAATAGGGTCATGTTAATTAATTGTGTGTGTGCTCCTTCCATTTCCTTGGGTTTCCGGAGAATCGAAGTTACGAAATACTCCCCATTACTGGGAAAAGAAATTGCACTGCTTTCAAAGTTATATATGTACTCCCTTGATTACACATCTTTGTTTTTTTTGTTTTTTTTTTTTTTTAACTTGTGACGTTATTGAGAAAAACTAAGTCTAATTAGTGAATTAATATGACAATATATATATATATATATATATATATTTTCAATACCCAAGATTAATTATTTACAACTTATACATATTAATTCCTTTATTTAAAAAATACAGTTTATCTTGTTCTAAAATTCAGACAACATTATATTCTTTGGTTCAATTCTTTACTATTATTTGACAGACTCTTTTAACTTAAAAGAACTTTTTGTCATTTCATGTTAAAAAGAAAAAAAAAATAATATAGAATAAAATATATTAAATGCATATCCGCATTCTTTGTGATTCAATTAACTCTTTTTCTTTAATTCAAATTCGGAATAAAAAAGACTCAAAATGAGAAAAACACCCTTTAAGTTGAAATGAGTAAACATTTATCCCCTCTTTTGCTGTGGATATATATATATATATATATATAGAGAGAGAGAGAGAGAGAGAGAGTAAAAAGAGAATTTGTCTGATATTCGATAGAGTTGTTTCCAATCCATAGCTTCCTAACTTCCATAATTATCTTAATAACGGAACTGACATATCAAGATTACCATTACTCAACAATGAAAACATCAAACACTCTTAAACCATACTAAAAATATCCAAACTAAAATATATAGATCATTTATTTGTAATAAGAACACAATTTTATGAATTCTCGATAAGCAGATTATGGCCAATCTTGTAAGAAGCATAAGCATCGATACATGCATACTTCACTTGACCATCATTTAGCACCCTTGCCTCCCAATTACTCAAGCAAGCATGCTTAGGCTTCTCCATATAAAGCCTCAACACTGCCCACGCAAGATCTTTCAACCCCCGTCGACTGAACCTCCCAGGCCATCTGCTAATTGAAATTGAAATAACCAAAGCCAACTCCAAAATAGATTAAAATACAATGAATCTTTTTTCTTTTTTTTTTTTTTGTTTGATCATTCATATTCGAAGTTACTATTTTAATTAATTTGAACTCAGTCTTAGTTGTCCTTATACAATTTAATTCTTATCAAAAAAAAAAAAAAAAAAAATCACCTTTTAACTCGATCACAACCATGTTTATGTTCATGAGCTCTTAATAATTAGATTTTACATACCTTACTACGGGAATCCAAGGCGTATCTGAGTTGGTAAGGTGCTTTCTTAACTTAAGTGAGGCTCATGTATGTAGTCGTTTAAAAATTTGGGACTAGAGCTTACCTCCCGCAAAGGACCTACGCGACTTAAAAGTGCCGCCCATAATTGAAACCTATTTAGGACACCTCCATAGAAAAGGTTACAGGCCTCCAACGCCCGTAAATGTAGCGAAGGAATGAGGCCCAAAATTATGGGCCAGTTACGTTTCAGATAGGGCCTGACCTCATTCACTAGTATAATTGGAATAATGTTGTTAATTATTCAAATTAACTAATTTATATAAGAAAAATTGGATTCATTACTTAATTACATGTTTTAAAAGTAGAAATGTCAAGATTTTTTTTTTTTAATATTCAATTTCAGATAAAAATGATAAAAAAAAAAAAAAAAAAAAAATCATTTATATATATATATATATATTAATATATATATATATATATTAATATTATTCATAAATGAGAGTTCTTACACTAGGATTGTTTATCCTTATTTTTATATTTTTGTAGTGTTATTACTTTGCATGTTATGGAACGATTCTCAAATTAATAATTCTTGCAAAAAGTGGGAGGAAAATAGGTAAATTTGGAGAATAATTTCGGAATCTTTCGATTCCTCTTTATATATATACTTTTAGTTCTAAAGCCATTGTTGTGAGTTGTGGTTTTTCCTTCAAACTAAGATAAACAAATAATGTTCATACATATATATATATATATATCCAAACACTAGTGATGTAAAATTTAAAAAAAAAAAAAAAAAAAAAACACATAAAATGGTCCAAAGTTTTCCACGAAGCATATACATACATATATATATATATATATATATATATATTAATATTGATGACAACTAAATATAATAAAACTATATGATACATATAGGACGTGTTCATTTCGGGTCGGGCATTTATATTATAAATAATTTGATGGCCATTCATTTCTTTTTAGAAATTAAAATGACAAAAAATATTTAGCTTTTGACTAAAAAAAAGAAAAAAAGAATCATAATGATTAATATCATAAAATAATTCTAAATTTTTATTCTTTTTTATCATCTTTTTAATTTTTTTTTTTTAAAAAAATGTAAATAAATTCAAATGGATGACCAACTAATAATTCATATATATTTTCCCATATCTTTTTATGTAATACTTTTTAAAAAAAAAAAAAAAATTTGTTAAATTTTAAATGTATCAATATTATATATATATATATATTAATTTAGATTTTAAATTAATTTAGAGTTAAATCGGACCATATATATATTAAAAAATAAGTTTTATTAATACTTATTTTTTCAGACAACAAATGTGGTGAAAGATGGTCAGTTGAACCAATCATATGGTATAAGAAAAAATGAAATATAAATCATGAGGAAGTGCCACCCCAAGCACATTGGGACAGACACATATGGAATGCCATGCTGGAATTTTTTTAAAAAAAAAAAAAAAAAAAAGGATGTGGCACAATAATTTATTATGTCACTTTTGACCTTTTCTTTTCTTTTGGGGATTTAAAACTAAAATCAAAATTAGTAACACCATTAAAAGGGCGTAACTCATAATTCAGTTGATAGCAGTCTCACTTATAATTCGAGAAATTATGAGTTTGAGACACGACAAAAGTAAAAATACCTTAATTTTTTTTTTAAAAAAAATTATTAACGCCGTCCAACAAAATATAAATGTAATTAAACATATAAAATAAAATAAACAAAAACGAGGAAAGGAAAGAGTATGAAACAAAATTGGAATGGACCAAAATGGTCCTTCCTTCAAAGCCAAAATAGAAATAAGAGGAACTGCATCAACTTTTTCCTTTTTTTTTTTTTTTTTTTTTTGCTCCCTCTCTTTTCATTAGAATATATGAAAAAAAAAATTTTAAAAAAAATTAGCTATATAAAGTTATCCGATAATCACTTTAAACTCTGACTAATAAAAGAATTAATGTAGATATGCTGCCAAACTAGGACAACGCAATACTCTGGACCAGAAAGAAATTAAAGGGAGGGCGGCGCCGGTGGATGTTTCTTCAGTACTCATGGAGAAAAATTCCCAAGGAAGATGACAGAATTAATGTGTTTGCACGAATGTGATCTGGTGTTTTCCCTATCACACAAAAAAGGAAAGGCATACATATACATATACATATATATATATATATATGATATAAGTATGCATATTAATTGCTTTTCTCTCTTGATTGAAGTCACATGGATGCATGTGAGTATGTTGTTGTTTTTATTGTTTTGTGTGTGTGTTTCTTTTGGTACAAAATGATTGAGATAAATCAATGGAAAACTACTATATATATACACTTTGAGAAATTTTTCTTTTAATTTTAGGGTTAGGCCAATTATATATCATCATGTTTAAAGGAACCATTAATTTTAATTAGTGGCCA
>JAXGGT010030138.1:0-14004 GCA_035583425.1 Marsdenia floribunda
TCAGAAGGAGTACAGGAGAATCTGAGCTCTTCCCCAACTTATATATATATATATGAAGAAGAAAGAAAATGAAAATGCAAAAAAAAAAAAAAAAGGAACCCTTTCTGAGCTCTCACCAAAGCAGCGTCTGACAAGACCAAAATGAAAACGATGAAACAAAATGGAAGAGAGGCGACTGAATTGGGAAAAGGGGGAAGACCAAAACAAAGGAATCGCAATTCGGTCATACTCCACAACCGAATTACGACCGAAGTCTATCAAAATTCCCCCCCAAAAATTTGCCGCAAATAATTACGACCAAATTCTAATTTCGGTCGTAAATTAGTCGTTAATTAAGGACCGAATATTTCGGTCGTAAATCAGTTATATTTTTTACTACCGAAATATTCGGTCGCAAATTTCGGTCGTTATTTCCCTTGTTTTTTGTAGTGTACTCGAGCTCCAATTCTCTAAATTTCCCCATCCAGCCATCCCTTTCACCAGAAGCACCAAACAAGTTTTTCCTTAACTGTGTCTCCTCTTCAACCCATTTACTTTTTTCAATCAATAATTTTTTAATCTTTTCATCTTTCCCATAACCTTTATCTTTAAAGCATCTGTTTCAGCTTCAATCACAGAAAAAGTAGCAATCCTTCTTCCTGTTTCATCAACTTCAGCTTTCAATTTTTTAGCCTCAGTCTCAACTTTTTCCAACTTCTCTGGAATGATCTTTTTAAAGCGTCCGAGACAGAGCATATTCAAATGCATTCTCATGCAACTTTACAAAACAGGAATAAAACTACAAAAGATACATTATATTTGTTAGTATGAATTATTTACAAGATCTAAATTTGAAAAGATGAAAAGAATTCATACCAAAGTAAGGAAAACTTTGCCCAAGATGCCAATCTCTTCAACTTCTTTCTTCTCTAAATCTTCAAAGGTGTCAACATCCACAACTTTGGTAATTATACTAACTCCCAGTTGGCTACAAATTTGAGCGGATCTTAGATTCAAATTTCTTAGTAAAGAAGCGGATTTCACAATTTCTTCCCTTAGTTCTGACATCCCTTGGAAACTTGATGACATCTGAACATTATACTTCAACCAGCTTACTGACTTATTCGTTGGAGCTTTATCTTTCTCCATGCTCCTCATGACAGCAGCAATAGAAGAAACAGTAGAAGAAGGGGAAGGGATGGAAACTGGAACGTCAGCAGACACATGAACAGTTGAAAAGGGGTGGTATATCAGTATTCTCACCCTTAGGTATCTCAAATCTTTCACCTTGAAATTTAGGTTCTTCAACGCTTAGCATAGCAAGGACTTTCTTTCTTCTCTTTGCCAGAGGAACATCTTCCTCAATCTCAGTTTCAGATGAAGAAACAACTAAAGTTCTCTTCTTTGAACTTTTCTTGGAGCTTCCAACTTTGACTTTCTTAGAGTAGAACCCTCTTTGGCTTTCTGTCCTCCTAAAAATGAAAAGAGATGATATAATTTGTCATCCTCCACGAGATTGAAATATTAAGATAAAAAATAAGATTTGACTGGTCATTGGTCTTCTAGCAGAAGTAGAAGTAATAGGAGGACTGACAGAGGTTTTCTTCTTCACTTCAATACTTTTCTTCCCAGTAGCCCTAGCCTCTTCCTCAGCAACTACTACCTCAACTTTCTTGGCAAATCTTATATCTTGATTTTTGCAAATAACTAGAGGAATCTTCTTACACTGAGAGCTTAATCTAGATTGCCTACTTCTCAAATCAGCAACCGCTTATCTGATACAGCTGAAAACTCCATCTCAGCTTCAAACATCAAGGTATATTGTCAATTCTCACAAAAAAGTTAAGCAATTCACATAGAAAAAGTGAGTAAAACAAGCTTTGTACTAATAGATGGAGCACATATACAACAATGAAGATATATTCAGTACTCAATTTTGTATCCTTGTGGATGGTCCACAAAGGATATTCGATATCTTCATCTATACCTAAGGTTGATCTACGAGTTTCATCAGTTCTAATTCCAACATAGGCCAAGCTCTTATCACTCAGACAATACAGATAAGAAAAGAAAAGATTTTGATTTCCCACATCATTACCCAATATCCCTTCAACAGTAGACTGAAATAAGTCTTCAAGAGAAAACTCATAACCAGGATAAGATGGGGTAGTGAAAGATTGGACAAGTGGTCTAAAAGGAAAGCCATTGGAGGACTCAACTATTACCCACTTATGTCTCCAAACAATTTTACTCGGCAAAGAGTTGAACAAATAAATTTTTGACCTATTTGGACGAACACACATAAGTCCATCTCCAGATTTCACCAAATCAAAGTAGCACAAAAACAAAGGAATAGAAGGCTTAGTTCCTAATCATCTACACAAGGCAAAAAAATAGGTCATACATCTAATACCGTTTGGATGGAACCATGCAGGCTGGCCACTACGTAAATCAATAACTTCAGCAATAAAATGGTCAATTGGCAATCGTAAGCCAACACATAAATGAGCTAATAGGATAGGAACAGAAACAGTTGACATCTCATTTACTTCAACATCTCTATATATTCTATACCTAGTGATATATATATATATTACATTGGTTGATTAACTAAGTGACTTCACTTCTAGTTGAAGTGTTCTTGATCAAAGGGAAGGAGAAGGTTCAAAGTCACTGGGAGTTTCAGAAGACTCTGTATCTGATTTCTGGGATTGCATGGTGGAAGCACACTCTCACTAGCTGGCTCTTCCCTGGAAGTCAAATGATGGAAATATAGGTTAGTAGAAATTTTTTTAAATGTAAGTTGAGATAACAAATCAGTATCACTACATCTAACCACGTTAGAACCAAAAGGCAGAAATATGTCAGGAGAATATCCTAATGACTCACAATTAACCCTCTTCACATGTAAAACCCATTTACCATTTACATACCTAAGAGTTCCCTGAAAATCTTTACATATATGCTAACCATCAGATAGTATCTCATACAAAATAAGGGTGTTTAGATCAAAAGCCCTAACTTCCTTATGCCCAATCGATTTTCTACCCATATTACTCCAAATGCAAAGTCAAATATTGAAATGTTTTTTGTGCCTTGAAAATGGTCTGGTCAACGGGATCTACTACGTTATAGAATACTAACCATTGGGGAAGACAACTATCAAAAAAGCAAAAAAATCCCAAAGTTCTCACTAAAAGTATATGCAATAATTGTAGGTGAGAATCACAAAAGATGCCAAACAAATTCAAGAATTAGATGATTTCTTGAACACTCAAAAAAGTTTGACAAGTATAAAGCAATGCAAATGAACAACAACTACTTTGAACAAGAGGAGAAGTGATAAATGAATTTCTTAAGATATTTTAAATAGGAGACATGCAGTAATAGCTTGGGGGAAATGCCATTTGGCAAAAGGAGCATTAAATTTAAAACCTACTCCCAAATAATAACTTATTATATTTGAGAGTGGAGGGGGCCACTGAAAGGAAAATGACACTTGGCAAACTGGATCAGTTTGACATGAGTTCAGTCAATCACATATTCAGCCAGTCACCTCACCTATGAATCACATACTCTGTTCGACAATCCAGAAGTAAATTAGCGAACTGATAATTTAGAAGAGAAATCAAATATTCAGCGGAGACAAAGAACTAATCTGTCTCAAATATAGTATAAATTAAATACTTATTACAAATTAGTTGCACGAGATGTAGCTCCAACTACATAGTACAAAAGTAAAGGATTCAAATTGACAAGATGAATTTATGGCAAATTATATTTATAAAAATGCCATTTCAATCTACAAGAAAGGTAAAAAATTCTTGTCCTATGAATACAATGAGATGATACCATTACTGACTATATTCTTTGGAGAGGCAAAAAAGGAGATTGTCTCCTATTTGCCTCATTTTGCAAGTAATAGCTAACTTCAAGTGGAGCATAAATCTGATCACTCCATCTTCATCTATAACTGGTTCTCCATCTTCATTCAAAGGTTTTAATCCTTCACCGATATTTTGTCATTAACTTCATTTCTCCAGCTAGTTGCATCATCACTATCTGCAGTTCTGAAGTTTTTCCTGAGATGGATGCCTTATTATCATGTACTTGCGGTAGAAATGGAAACCAGTAGCCAATGTGACAACATGAGTTGTAGGTAGCCAATATCCCATTTGACAATATAAGTTGTAGGTTTGTTTTTGTGTTGTTCTACGTCATTGTCCTGCTTCAACTTGGCATACTGAGAGAACTCTTGATTGTTTCAATTTTTTTTTTAATTGAAGCTAAATGAAGTTCTATTTTGATTCTATGCACAAAATAATCAGCCTACTTTAGAGAAAGGCTGATACAAGATTTGTCATGCATTTATAGCAGCACCAGGAAACTCACTAATTGTTGCTTATTTGGACAGGTAAATAGTTCTGCCTCAGTCATTATTTTAGCTTGGTTTGATAGAACGAAAATAGGATTGAGAAAATAACAAGAGTATTTTTCTAAATAATTCTGCTTCAGTCATTTTTTGCAATTCAGTCACAATTCTGGTTACTAGTATTTTCCATTACCATATAGATCCTAAGATTGTGGAAATACTTGTTGTAGTAGCTATGTCAAGTTTGAATGGTTAGCTATTTTCATGTGGATGAAAAGAACAAGTAGCATGAAGTTTTTGTTCCTTTAACAATATAATGACTTTAGAAAGTTTCTTCTTTGTAAGAAAGATCGAAATGAACTGTTCCTGTCTAAACTTTATTGTAGCACCAAAATAGAAGCTTTAAAATTTCTGTTTTTCCAATTGTCAAAGGTTATAGCAGCTTTGAAGATTATCTTCTTGGGTTTTAATGGAGAACTATGCCTACTCCAAGTAGATATTATCTGAAAAGGTAATCTTTTAACTGCTCGAGAATAAAAAGTTTATGTCTTCAAAGCAGATCCTTTGTAAAGGTATATAAATTGAATTAATATTGATTTTTGCCCTTTAATCCAAGAATGCTATAGGAAACTGAACATTCTTTTGCTGATCTTTAAGAACAATATAGAAAAGCTAATGCAACAATAAAGGAAATGGATGTTAGGGTTTTTTGTCTTGCATTCCTAATAGGATTCATAGATATGATATCTTTAGAGTTCTAATTGTAATAGAATTGTTAATGATGTCATTGGATAACTATATCTACAGTCCCACAGTAATTAGAAGTCAAAAGTTATAGAATGTCATCTATCTATAAATAGATAGAGAGTGAATCTATCTAGATTGGGTCATAACTTTGTTTTGGTAGATCCTAATGAATCTTGTGGGTGTAGGTTAGTTAGCGGATGTGCACATGGAGAAGAAAACTCTGGAGAGTTTTCTTACAATTTTGGATATGTCAAAATTGGTAACTGCACATGAATCGTTGTACTTGCCTTTCATTGATAATGAAATTATTCGGAGTTGGTCCCGTAGTTTTTCCCTGAGAGGGTTTTCCACGTTAAATATTGTGTTGTCTCTTTTTCTCATAATTTATATCTCTATTGATTGGTATCAGAGTCTTTTAACAAAGCTTAGCAACCCAACAAGTGGTATCAGAGCCGATAGTTCAATGATGTGGATTGCGTTGTATGAGAGGCCCTCAGATCTATGGTTGGTGCCTTGTGTCGAAAGTCTTCTTGATATTATGGTGGTCAGGCGGCGTGTCCCGTTGGTTGATAACGGCAGTACAAAATGATTTGACAGATATTCTTACAAGTTAGGCAGATATTGATAAATCAAACTTTCCTTTAATTAATTGTCATATTCTCCCATCATAGTGGTATCAAAACGCAAGGTTATGGAGCTATCAAAGTGCCAGGTTTCAAAAACATGTGGAGTAGTTCTAGGCCAAGTAATTGCAGTTGGAGTAGTTAGAGCTAGGTGGAGCCAAGTCTATCTGAAGTTTAACTAGGTTGAACCAGTTAGATGATATCAAAGCCAGGGTGGAGCTTGATTATCATCATTGGGCATTTGATAGGAAGAAAGGTTGCTTATTGTTATCCTTGGGAATGTGAATGGAAAAAGAGTTTAATGGTGATTAAAAATATCTCTTTGGGAAGAGATATGGGTCAATAGGATTTTATTGATATGCATTTTGAGTTTGGTAAGAGATTGATAAACACAATTAATTATGTACACGATTTTACACTATTATTGAACAAGTTATGTACCCCGACAGTGGATCTGAATTAAGCAGGTAGATCTATGGTGGTAAGATGATGTGGTTATATGTAGATATTTCCTCACAATCTCTATATATGAATATTTGTTTTGTTTTTTCTCGAGTAGATCTTGTTTTGCAGATATTTAATTGGTGAATTTTAGGTGGTGTGACTTTGTCCTAAAGTCGTAGAGAATTAAATGTCTTTTAGGCCAAGAGAATTCCAATAGTTGCGGGGTTGTACGCTTAAGGTAGAGTTCTGGAAATCACACATGGCTGGGAGATCTGAATGAAGTGAGAAAAGTATGAAGATAGTCATCTACAAGTTGTGAGGTGAAATCCTGCAGCAAGTCGAAGTTTGAAGATAGAAAGCTAACTCATAATACAATCTAAGGTGGAGATTGTTAGGGTATTTTGTCTTGCATTCCTAATAGGATTCAAAGATATGACATGTTTAGAGTTCTAATTCTAATAGAATTGTTAATGATGTCATTGGATAACTATATTTACAGTCCCACAGTAATTAGAATCAAAAGTTATAGGATGTCATCTATCTATAAATAGATAGAGAGTGAATCTATTTAGATTGGGTCATAACTTTGTTTTGGTAGATCCTAATGGATCTTGTGGGTGTAGGTTAGTTAAGGGATGTGCACGTGGAGAAGAAAACTCTGGAGAGTTTTCTTACAATTTTGGATATGTCAAAATTGTTAAGTGCACATGAATCGTTATACTTTCCTTTCATTGATTATGAAATTATTCGGAGTTGGTCCCGTGGTTTTTCTCTTATAGGGTTTTCCACGTTAAATATTATGTTGTCTCTTTTTCTTATAATTTATATCTCTATTAATTGGTATCAGAGTCTTTTAATAGAGCTTAGCAACCCAACAAAGGATACTATAAAACTTCTGAAATCAGGTAAACTCACTTATTATTGTAGGTTCCTCTCAAGTACTGGGATACCACTACCACTACAAACTTTTCGGTAAGCTTTATATTTTATCTTATTTTTTATTTTTAATCAGACTTAGAAAGGGACAAGAAAAAATATACTTGTTCTTGGAAATAATAGCCAGGTGAGAATGTGATATTCTGTTTATGATATATTCTCTTGAATCCAATCATTGAAATGTATGAGGTTATTACATTAGATTACTAAACTTATTTTTTCATCTTTTTTATACTCAATCATCCACTGTATGATTCACATTAAGTTAATATTTCAGTTCAGGTAGGAAGAAAATGAGCACTAAATTTTAGTTTTATGTTTTTGACTCTCGGTTCATAAGAAAGTAGTACTATTGGGAGGTTAAAACAAGAATTGGAGCTATTGCAACAGTAATTATCATCATAGTGTCATTAGAATTCATATTTTTCCTTCAGATTTTGTTTGAAAGATACCCAAGGAGAGTTGCATTACTTAATTTTTTTTTTTTTTCATCTACCCTATGTTTTTTCATTCACTTCTTTCACATCAATAGAGCAAGGAAGAAGAAAAAATATAATTAGAAAAGCCAAACATAAAAATATTATTTGATCATGCTATCAATGTTTTAAGGTTGGTGGGGAAGTCTATATTGATATAGGCATAGAAGGTATTCTCATTTCAGTTTTTTGTTTATTTCAGTAACTCTAAAACTTGATCTCATTTTGATTTATGTATCTGTTTCTTTAATTTCTTGCTATCACACTTGCAAAATGTGATTAATGCCGCTGTAAATTCTTATCAGTTAGTGAGGTTTTATATGCACAATTACAATCATTTTCTGGTTTGGTCCTACTTTTACTTTTTGAACCCAGACAGTTTTCCCTCTGTTTTGTTTTTTAGTCATGCAATATTTCTGGTAAAATGCAAGATATTTTGTTGTGAGTTAATGCTATTTCTTTATTCTGTTGGGCCAAGATGTTGTAACACTAATGTACCTCTTTCATTTTTTTTTCAGGTTGATTTTTCTTCAGTATGGAGATTTAGGTTCTGTGGTTGGCCAATGTGTTGTCTGTAGTTCTGTGTACATGTGCAATGTGCAGTACTAGAATTTTCATTATGTCTTGGCATGCTGAGACTTCTCCAAGGATATAACAACCTCCTCCATATGAAAACTCCGTTTTCTTTGTTTTTGGGAGAACTTAATGCCTTAGTGACCTCAAAGTTGTCTTGATATATAAGTAACTGGATAACCTTCAAAAAACAGTTTTATGTTGGAAAAATAAGTTCTATGTTGTTTTGAAACCAATGGAAACTCCTGATGTCTTTGTCAAGGAGAGCAAACTATGTGTACCATTCATCTCTTTCAAATAGTATTTCTTATTTGTTATGCTTGGCACAAGTCATAGTAAGTATTTTGGTAAAGAAAAGCATTTCATTGATTAGGAGTTAGTAATTATAACTTTGATATGTCTTGATGTGGCACAACAGGTTGGTTACTATGTTGCGCCAAGTAGGAAGCCATATCCTGATAACTGGATTATAATTGATGTCATATATGAGATTGAAGGATCCTTGGTCTCTAGGGACCTTATAAGCAATTTTTCTATTAATCAAATGAAAATGAAACCATATCTTCTTGCTGCATTTGGTGGTCATAGTCTCCTCCAACAAAATATTTACAATCCTTTCTTTTTGATTTATAGTTCTCTGAGTTGTTGAAAAAGATTTTTCCCTCTTAAGAAATGATAGGACCAGAAGTTTTGTCAGATAAGAATGTACTCTTTGAAATTTGATGTACACAAAACTTCAACCACACTTGTAAAGAAACTATGAAAAATATATAGAAAATTTCTATTAGCTAAAATTTGGGTTTTCTCTTGAACAATTTATAAATCCTACATTTTGAATGGTAATAATTAATTATTCAACTGGTTGAGCTCTCATGACAAGTGTCATATTACTTATGTTTCGTATGAGCAAAAGATTTATTAAAATTATTTGTCTTTCAATACCTCCCTTGTATTTAACAGAAAGAACCTACTTTTGACAGTCTCTGTTTGGATAATGGTCATATTAGGTTGTAGAAGCATATGTTAACTGTTGGAATAAAAAAATTATCCCCGAAGAATCATAGTTCTTAGTCGCGGTATTGGTAACGATATCAGAGGTTACTGTTCCATATCGGTGTCAATGAATCAGATCGGTGACTCACACTAATATCAATGATACAATTTTTTTTTTTTTTTTTTTTTTTTGTGTAAGATTTTAAAATTATTATTAATATTATAATAATTAATTTAGAAAAAATTTCACAATATTTATTTCTTTTATGAATATTCTTATTATAAAAAATATTAATTTTTTTTTTAAAAAAAAAGGGTAAAAAAAATATCATTTAATAAATAACCGAGTCATGTGTGTCTCATTGTATTGAAAGGCATTGCGAGAAAGACAACTTGGCCGAGTTAGGCCGAGTCTCACCAATACTTTGAACCATGAGAAGAATGGCATTTTCTCAAGAAAGCCGTATGTGGTTGTTCCATGTTATGTTCCAAACAAACTATACTGCTATGTGGTTTCAGCATTTTTCCTTATGATTCAATAACATTGTTTTTAAGACCATATTTTCTGATTTTGCATAGGCATGCTAAAGTGGTTCTTAAAATGTTGCAAGGGAAAATTGTTGAGGCTGAAACGGCAATAAAATGGTTATTTCGAAAAGAAATAGTTGCTGAAGTGATGGTTGATTTGAAAGAAAGAGTTGCTGAAGTGATAGTTGCTTTGAATGCTGCTACAAGTATTTGCAATGATCCACTCTTCCACGTATTTATTTGAAGTCACTTCTATAAAGTTAAACATAGCAGAAAGGGTGCAAGATCTATGGTTTTTCTATGTGAAGCTTATGTCTCCTTAATATTATTCAAAAATCAAAAATATACGGTACCTGTTAGCTCTTCACTTTCCCCCTCAAATTCGTAATAGAGGAGAACATAAATCAATGTTCATAGTATTGGTTAGAATTTGGATAGATATTTGTATTGAGTATATGGAGTCTTATAGTTGCTCATTTTCCTAGTCCGCATAGGTTTAGGAATGAAGGGAGGAGAAGCTTGCTCCTTTTCCTATTCCACATAGGTTTAGGAATAGAGGAGGAGATTGCTCCCTATATAAGGAGGGTCGAACTCCTTGATTATGTACACCAGTTAGAAGTTTTAGTAATTACTTTTAGCTCTAAGCCTATGTGGAATAGGAAATGGAGCAACTATCGGACTCCACTTGTTCTGCAACGCCCTCTTTCCTGCTGGTAGATCACCTACTAATGGATTTAGGTGTTGCAAAATAGATTTTGGGCATGAACATCAGCAGGAATAGAACTGCAAGCTCCCTAACATTATCCCAAGAGAAGTATATTGGGAAAGTGTTAGAGAAATTCAGCATGCAGGATGCCAAGATCAGAGGTACACCATTGGGGGTTCATTTCAATCTCACAAAGGAGCAGTCAACTAAGACGGATGAAGACAAGGCAGCAATGGCTAACTCCCACATCAGAAATTCAAGGAGAAATTACCTTGAATATAAGTTTCCACTTAATTCTATTAGTATGAGGCCTTTTGGGATGTGCCCAAAAACAAATCTGTGCGGGCTCGGCCCAAAGCAGATAATATCATACTATTGTGGAGTTAAGGTGGTGTTTGGCGGTCCTAACGATTTGTCCTTTAAGCTGCATTATTGCAGAGAACTTGTTACTGTCCTGTGTCTTTAATATATTTTGTTACTTCTATCATCCTATCTGATTGTCTTTCTAGTGTTTCTAAATGGTGAAGGAATACTGATCATACTAAACCTTTTGTAGTAGGACTAGGAAGATTTGAAGGGATTTTGACATTAAGATTTCTAATTTTGAGCCAAGAAATTGCTCTAGACTCCAATATTAATCATATTTGGTTTGGTATTGCTACTGCACGTTTAGAGTCATGATAATAAACTGAGGAATATCTTTGTTGGGATATTTGTGATTCTCACGTTGGTCATTAGCAATATTCTCACGTTGGTCATTAGCAATAATTTTTCTTTATGAATTTACAAAATTCAGTTCCATGTAGCCTAAATCATATAAGATATGTGATAAATGTTGATTAGCCATGATATTGAAATAATGTTGAATTTCACATAGTTCCTTGGAAATATTGTAAGTCATCCTCTTTGTATCTTACTGCTTCTTAGGTGTTCCTTTCATATATGTCAGGGTGTTATATGACATTTCTTTTTAAATTGGAAAGAAAGTACATTGTTCTCTTAGTTATGCTGCTTATATCCTTGTTCAATGTTGCTTTTGACTTCTAGCAACTATTTACTTTTACATAGTCGTTGATATTGCATAAAGGATAACATTATTATTTTCCACTTGGAGCTTTGTTATTAACTCTGTTACTTTGAAGATACTTTCTTCACGCACCATGGTGTCGGGGTTCAAATCCCTCATTGCCCACAACCGGCACGATGGTGTCGGGGGTTCAAATCCCTCCTTGCCTATAACTGGCCCAAAGGACCACCGCTTTTCTTTGGAATAGTGCAAAATTAATTACTCATTTTTTAAATAATGGTTGTACATGTAATGTTTATTTTTAATAAATGGAGCATAGTATGTTGCGTAACAAAGTATCATGTCTCTCCAACGCGTTGTTATTTTGATTTTGAAAATTCTTCCTTGCTGAAGGATGTGCACAAATCTCTATTACAGCTTGAAGCAAATCAAAGAAAATACAAAAGAAGATGCTACAAATTTTTTTAGTTCCTATTTCAGATCTCCTCTTGTTCAAATTGGAGAAGCTGGTTGCTTTTTCTATCTTTTTTATAGTTTTGATCAATCTTGAGTCCATATGATTCTTGTTTAGGTAGAAAACTTATCTAGTTTCTTTCTTTTAATTTCCCATGGTGCGTTTGGTTTCCTGATCGGTCGAAAGTTTGAAATTTAACTGTAGTTTCTTGGAAGAAATGAAGGAGAAGATTACTCTGTTATATGAGATCTCGATTTCTCATTGTTTCTTGTGAGATTTCAAGTTTTGATGTATGGTGTTATGGTTTAAATAATTTGTTTTAACAATATGGTTTGAAATTGTTATTAATCATTATGATTTTAATGAATTAATTTTTATTATTAATTACTCTTTAATTTAGGAATATTAATTTTCTTTTCTATTTTCAGTCTTAATTTTATTTTTGAAATTTAAAACTATTTTATCTAAAAGAAATTAGTCGAAAAAGCAAAAAACATGATTAGAGGGGTTTTTTTTTGTCCCAAAATATGAGTAATTCTATTTATTAGGATTTTTATAATATTAAATATTGAAAATATTTTTAAATTCAAAATTATTTTAGTAATAGATTTAAAAAAAAAAAAAAAAAATCTAGGGCAAAATCGAGCAATCGTTATTTTTTATTCACAGTACCCTAAAAATTTTAATTAAACTCTAAATCTAATATAAATATATATAAAACAAGAGGTACAAATTGTTGTATTTGCTCGAATCATAAACCTATGTAAAAAATTAAAATATCATATATGGTGGTTGGGTAGCTACTATTTTTTATAACCAGAAATGATAATTGTTCGAGCCGTTGAATTTGGTACCCGCATATTTATTTTAACAATATTTTTTTCATGTGTCGTTTTTAAATAAAAATGGTGATTTTGTAACTATTTTTTATCAAAAATGATGTGAATAAAAACAATGGCCGAAAAATTGTTGCTTGACCGCTATATCTGGTAATCTTCCCAGTAGTAGTGTAATATACATGTCTTAATAGCGCATATATTTTATAATGTCTTAATCACTTATTCAAATTTTTGATTGGTAGAAAAGAATAAAAGACAAAAAACAAGTAAAATGTGACATTATAATTTAAATAATTGAAGGTATTAAAAAGTGGTCGTAAAATTAGAATTACACCAAGAAATGACAAATGACCATCATGCAACTTTAGGTATCAAAAGCATATCTTGACACTTGGCATTAGGGGATCGAGAATAAAATTTTGCAAAAGTAAGTTAATTCCCTTTAAGAGAAAGGGAACAGAGAAAGGGACAAAGAATTGTACTGAATGTTTGAGACTTGACTGACTGAACTCACATATAACAAAGTTTTTAAGATATAAAATATAATTATAGATTTTTACAATATTATGTCCACATCTAACTCACAAGTGATGCCTTAAAGGCAGGTTAAAAGTCTCAAAAACATTCTTAATCTTAACAATAATATGGTCTCGAATGATAAGAAGTCCTTAATAGAAAGCAGAAAAATCCTTCTTATAATAAATATCTCTAATATAGGTAGACTCAATATAATATAGTGGATCAAACAAAATCATTCAGATAATTGGACCTTCTAGGAATATTCTTCAGAAAATTGAATAATTTTCTTTAAAATGATTCAACGTGATCTTCACTTTGTTTCTTGCAAAACAACAAAGGAGTGAAAGATTCCTAAGGCTCCTCCAATATTTAAGTTAGCGATGGATAAAAGAATCAAAACAAATAATCAAAGTCTATAAGTCTAAGTCACTGTACCTTTTATGAATATAAGTACAAATATAATACATTAACAATGAGGAAAAAAAAAGTGTATAAAATTTAAATGTGAAACAAATAATTTTTTTTCTTTACAAATATCAAAATATTGTTATGTAACACATTAAGTTTTGTGGATGTCCATAATCTCTAAAAGCCATCATCATGTCTCACTAGAATGTTCAAGATTGATCAAGTGGAGAAGATCAACTTGAAGTCTTGAAGTCATCAACTAGATGGTTCAAGATTGAGCAAGTGGAGAAGATTGATAACGCTAAAACATATCATGTTTTTAGGACCAAATTGTGTTTAATATGAGTTGATTTTTAAAGTATTTGGACTAAATTGATTGA
>JAXGGT010030148.1:0-14003 GCA_035583425.1 Marsdenia floribunda
AGAAAATATGCACGAGAAATGGAGAGGATTACTAAGAAAGAATTTGAAACATTTCCATAAGAATACCATTGGCTTTTGCTTTTCTTTCAAGGAAGAACGACAAATATCTGCACTTAACAAACTCGTACTTCCATCGCTAAGAATTACCTTTCATACCTAAATGCCTGAACCTAAAAGCAGCAGTTAATCAGTGATTTTGTAGGGTCTAATACGAGGGCAAGGGCAAGGTTCCCAGCTCAGGCTTTGAGCAGTATATTTTCTCCACGCTTTTAACTTAAACAAATAGCCCTAAGATATATCAACTAGCCCAAACCGAAGAACTAGAACCTATAATAAAAAAAGAAGAAGAAGGCAAACGAGAAGCCGATTGTAGAAGTAATTTACCGCAAAGATCGAGAGCAAATTTCAAGCCTTTATTGACGGGCAGAGAGTACTCTTCCTCAAATCTGATGGAACCATTAGGACCTCCAGTTCTAAGCCACACGTCATAAGTTGCAGCATCTTGCCATCTGCAAATGAAGAGGAATCTGAATAATAATCGATTGCATCTTTCTTCTTTTAATTTTACGCTGAGTTTCTCATACTCAAACGATTATGAACAGAGGAAGAGCAGTTCATTCTTACGCTAATCGAAGCATGATAGGAGCGCAGCGCTTGCAGATAATTAGATCACGGAGGTCAATACGAGCCTTATCGATCTGTTCCCGGTACTCGTAGTCAACCTCCATATCCTTTATCATCATGTTTAGATGCCTGAGAATTCTCGCGGGGAGAAGAGAGTAAAATTTTCTAAGCATTGATCGGGTTAGAAGATGCCGATTAGCACTTTGCCGAGACTCAAAGCCTCCACGATATTAGAACGTATATTTTGAGCCTCCCCGAGAAGAACCATACTTTATTTATACTGCTAGTAAACTATCGGAACACTGAACCCTAAAAAAAAAATGGAAAATTGATCATTTTAGTCTCATATGGTTTGGACAAATGGATCCTTATTTTCTTTTTTCAAAATCGAATCTCATTTTATTTTCAATATAACAAAGGGTTCGTTCAGGAAAATTTTGAAAATTTTTAGCCATTAAAATTCACATGCAAAGCATGTGTATATCCCATGAACAGAATTTTTTGTCATTCACAATTTCATCAACTAACTAAAATCTTCATAAATTCTCGTTTCATCCAATAAAATTATTTTAGAAAAGAAAAATAATCCGAAATGGAAGAAATTCAAAAAATTAGATGAAATTTCGAAGAAATAGGGGTTTCATTAAGATGTGAATAGTGTAATGTGATTATAAATAATAAAAATAACATTTATGGGCATATAAATACTTGACACGTGAATTTTGATAGTTAAAAATAATAATTTTTTTGCTTGAAGGAACCTTATGTCCGATTGAAAATAAAATAGAGATCTATTTGTCCAAAAAATAAAAACAGAATGTCATTTGTCCAAATGATACTAATGTGGGACTAAAACGGCCAACTTTTTTAAAAAAAAAAAAAAAAAAAACTATTTGTACATTACTTGGACGCCAAGACTCAAGAGTCAGTTTAAATGGCCAAAAAAATCAATTATGATACAAATAACTCAATGATATTATCCAATTTGACGCACTTTAGATTCATCTCACAGATTCAAAATGCATCATTGAGTTAATGTTTCAGACCCCCTTCTTGATAACCGCTTAGAAATGATGATGTGGGAACCTAATCCACAACAAATTATGTGATATATCTATTTATTATTATTTATTATTTGAATATATATTGAAAATTGTGTCCATATTAATTTTAATTTCATTGTCTTTAAAACTATTAAGGTCATTATGGTTTAATCTCTATAAATAAAAAATTTCGCACGATGATTAAATTTTTTATGAATAAGACAAATAAGATCAAAAGTTATATTACCTTCTATATTTTTACTTTTGTTCTTTTCTATATTCTTCTATTGTTAATTATTTCATAACACGCTATTAATATGAACTTTTACCATATCACGAATTTTCTTTACATAACAATTTTTTGATTCTTAAAATCACTAAAATATATTATTTGTCATGGACATGAAATGATGAGATGCATATGGCTACAATATATCTAGCAGACATTATTCAACATAAATAATTATTTAAAGATGAAATATATATTTATATACATGCAATGTTACGAAAACAAAAGTTAACGAAAAAGTTAATAAGAAAATCACTCTCTATTAAACATTCAGTAGAAAATAAACATTCTAGCTTAGCTTATGACATGTTGAACCATAGCACCAAGAAAGTTAAAAATTGTGATTTTAATTCAACAGATGATCATGATTCTAATGAATCTATGGATTGTGATCTTCCTACAAAATCTTATAAATTGTCTTTGTGGGGTTCAGGCCTTAACTCTCCTAATTATGTAATAGACAAGTTTACATTATTTGATTTTCCATATTTGGATATGATTGAGGAAAATATTTTTAATGTAGGTGAATTTATCCCTCTTTCACGTGTTTTTAAGGAGCAATTATATTCTCTATAGGAAAAATCAATTATTACTAAAGTTTTCGTAGGAGAGTTGGTTTTCATTATTTGGTTCAATAATTAAATCAAATTTGGAGTCTTTTATTGGAGCTTCAGCTAATTGAACTTGGCTATGATTTTTATCTCATAAAATTTGATATGATGGAAAACATCCATAAAGTTCTACATCAAGGATTTTGATTTTCAGGTCAAAATTTTATATTTGTTAGATTATAGGAGCTTAAATTTCTAGCATCTACTACTAAGGTTCATTCTACTGCTCTATAATTTCAACTACCAGAATTGCCAATAGAATTCTATAGCAAAGATTTGAGCACCCAGGTTGGGAATGTAATTGGATGAACACTGAAGTATAGTATACCAGCACAAATGAAATCTTAAAAGGAAAGTTACTAGACTATGTCTTGGTGGAAGTGAACAAACCACTTAAAATTGTTGTTTTCAAGGGTTATCATAGGCAATTAGTGCTTTCTGAAGGAATCAACCAGGTATGTGTTTCCTATGGACGAGCTCGATGTAAGAATTCTAGTTTTCCATATGCTTGCTTTGATAATTCTCCTATTCCCTATCATTCTTAATTTTTAGCTACTTTAATCCCAATGCTCTCAAATTCATATTTGGCTCAAAAATAATAACAATAACGAAAAAACACCACACGAAAATAGGAGATTCGTGACTGCCAAAATTGTTGTTGATCCGTTACTGAATTAGCTCACTAACAACTTCACGACAAAGAAGGTAGTCGTTAACTACCTGTTTTCAAATTTCGACGGCCTACAAAATTCTTCTCTATTTGCAATACCTTTGCAACAACGAAGAGGTGATCCAAAATTTTGTCAAAGAGAGGTTGCGTTAAAAAGTTGCGACAGCTTAGCGAGGACTTGTTTATTTATTTTTTAGATTTTATTTAATTAATTTTGCAACAACTTAATTATTTATATTTTAAAATTTAATTAGATTAGCAACTGCCCATTAAAAATATTTTAGTTTATTTTTAATAATTTATTTTAATTCAAGGATGGATTTGACTTATTTATTAATTTATGAATGTTTTAATTAAAATGGCAACAGCTTAACGACGACCTATTCAAATTTTTTTTAATAATTTATTTAATTTAGATAAGGCCTAGCGCGGGTTATTTACTATGTTTTTAATAATTTATTGAATTGTAGCAACAATTTCGCGATGATCCTTTTATTTATTTTCAATAAGGTACTCATTTCAGCATTGATGACTTAGGAAGTGCTTAGATACATTTTTGTAAAAATTTTGTTTAATTTTACGATGATTTGAAATATTAATTTTTTTTTTCTTAGCGACGAAGAATTTTACTAAAATTTTAACATTTGTTGTTTTATTTGTTAAAATTCCCCTTGCATTATTTTCAAACAAATTCCACAATGTAAGAAACAATTTCACATTTAGCATTACTTTATAACAAATAGAATGAAACTAAAAACATCTAAGCGAAAATAGATTTAAAAGAAGTCACTATTTCCATATAGGTATAAATAGGATTAAATACATTTTAAATACAACAATCTAAATTAGCTCAGGCTATCGATGGCTTGCTGTGAGGTAGTTATAGATATAATAACCCCCCCAGGTGTTTCCTCTACCACATCCTTGACTGGAGATGGTCCATCAATAACTCTAGTTACTGCAAGGTGTGAAGCCTGAGATGGTGATGGCGTCTGCTGCCCTGGCCTTGTGTAATGTGATCTATTACACATATGACATATCCATAAAAAAAATATACAAAGTTATTAATATAGAATTAGTGTCAATTTCAATTAATAAAAAACTTAATTAAATCAATCACTTCTAAGACTTAAAATGATGTATAGAAATGTAGCCAAGATGTATAAGTCAATCTTCTCCTAAAGCCTAATTTCGAATTCGGAAATGTAGCAATTTGTGCACCTTATAGTCTAAGCTCTTTTCATATCCTAAGTCTTTTGGTGAGATTTTGTTTCGGCAGTTTTAACGAAAATATTAAAGGCCAGACCACAACTTGCAGTATGATAACATGTAACATGGAATATAAAGAGTTATCATAGATCCACATAGATCAACTTTGCCTAATTCTGATATATGTTAAACTAGGCATAAGATGTTACTGCAAGACATTTATTGAATGGAAGAAAACGCAGCCATAGGGATGTTTAATGCCGAAGCTAGGTTAAAATTCACTAGCAAGAAAGTACAATAAAGAGTAGAGAGAGGGGAAGAGACTCTTAACATCACATTAACAGGGATAAACTATAGGCATCGTACTTGGACCTCAAGGAGTGAAACTTTTGATTTGATCAAATCAGGAAACAATGATTTCGGAGAACTTTTAAGGCTCCTTATTGACTAAATAAAGTTGATGTGCAAAATGTAAAGCATTCCTCCATCGAAGGATAAAATCCTAAACATGTAGGAACTGATAATAAAAAATAACTGACTAAGATCTATAAATCAAAAACCAATTTTGATCTATATAAAAAACTAAGAGATTCCTTCATTTACGTTATAAAATTATTAAAACAATTGTAACCCTCAAAAAAACATTAATCAACTAAAGGATAATAAAAGACTCTTAAGACTAGGGTTTAAAAAACCTATTTTAATTACCATATGTTTAAAAAGTCATCAATAGGTTGTTGCAGGGGGCACAAAGAGTAAATTTAGCACTCTGAACATTAATTATTTCTAATGGTTACCATAAAAAAATTGATCAATATACAGAATGCTACTAGATTTGTAGCCATTTCTTGATTAAGCTTGATCAAAATTTGCATTTCAAGAAATAGAATGCATTTAGTAACTGATTTTGTACTTTATTGTTGCCATTAAATGATTAAAACAATTTTGTCATGTAGTTTGGATTTTACCATCATCTTTGGAATTACATGTCATCGGCATTACATCTGGTTGCTTGATATCTACCTTATATGATCTTGTATTAGGAGAATAAATAAACTATGTTGAATAATATAGCAAAGGAAAATTTATGTTTAGTAAATCAGTAGGTAAAGGAATTAATAAGTATATTCTAAAAGTAGTAGTAGTTTAATTGAATCCAAGTAGTAATATTGTAGCCTTTCAAGTGTGTAAATAATATTAATTTCTTGATTTCCTTAGCTACACACTAACTAGAAGCTGATGGAAATCATCAACTATAAGAATTAAAATTAGGTTCAAAGAGAAACATACATGAAATTGATAGAAATTCTAGAAAAACACTAATCATAATAAAAGAAATTTTAAGGACAAAATCCCTCTCTCCTAGTCACACTAAGAGCATAAAATGAGTTACACAACAATACATAATGACCACTTCCTCTATCTCAACCAGCTTAATAACTACCTAGCTCTCATCCCCAGGCATAATTAACTTTGCCACCTCACCCCTTTCCAATTGTAGACAATTTTCCCCTTCTAGAATAAACATGAAACAGTTTAGGGCCAAGAGATAGATGGGTCAATACAAGTTTCAAATCAGTGTTATAATCTAGATCTCCATCAATACTCCTCCTTGAAGATTAGACTTATTCTCAAGACTAAAAACTAACGTCCGAAAACTGACTCTATATAGTAAGAGCATCCTCCCAAGTGGCTTCAACTTTTGCCTTTCTTGTCCATGAGATAAGCCACTGTGGATCTATATCTCCTTCCTTGATAACCATCTGGCGAGCAAGAATGGTTGCTGGAGTAAAGAAATCTTCAGTGGCTAGCTCCAACGCAACAGGCAAGGAAGCTTCGATAGGCTTGGATTGAATAGCTTTTCTTCAGAAGGGAAATGTGGAACACAGGTTGAATTTTTGATGTGGAAGGAAGTCGTAAACAATAAGCTACTACCCCAATTCACTCCACAATCTCAAATGGCTTGTAAAATTTCTTAAAAAGCTTTTGATTGTAGTATTGAGAAATAGAGATTTTGCGATAAGGGCATAGCTTGAGATAAGCCCATTCATCAATCGATAATTGAATATCCCAACAGTATTTATCTGCCCCTTGCTTCATTTAGGCTTGAGCATGTTGCGAATAGGATTTGAGCAATCTCGGTCAAGTAGCTCCTGCCTCACAAATTTAACACGAATTTTGCCTAGAATAAATTGTACCACTAAAGGAGGTTACCTGCCATAAGAAATCTCAAATGGAAAGATGCCAATAGAACTACGGAAGTAGAATTATACAAAAATTCATCCCAAGGGACCTAATTAGACCATTGTATAGGTTGTTCCACTATGAAGCAGTTTAAGTAAGACTCTAGACATCAATGATCAACTTCAGTCTGGCCATCTATCTCAAGGCGGTAAGAAGACTCATCTGGAGTTGAATAACCTAAAATTTACAAATCCTACCAAAAACGGCTAACAAAAATAGGATCTTGATCAATCAAAATTGACTTTGGAATGCCATGATGGCATACCACATCACGAACAAAACATCAGCAATGGTTTTAGTTGAATAAGGGTACTTTAACAGTATAAAATGACTGTATTTGGATATACAATCCACCACAACAAGAATAAAGTCAAATCCTCTAGATTTTTTAAGACTCGTAATGAAATCCATGAAGACATGCTCATAAATTGTATATGAAATGTCAAGAGGCTGCAATAAACCTCTTGGAACCAATGACCTAGATTGGATTGTTGACAAATATCACAAGCCTGCAAAAATATGTGAACATTAGCACCTATTCCAACCCAATAAATATTGGAAGCAAGAAGGTGATAGCTTATGTAGTATCCCAAATGACCACATGATTTAGTATTATAAAGTTTTGTGATTAACTTGGAAATCCAAGAAGATTGGCGAGGTAAAACTAAAAGATTCTTGTAATATAGTACCTTATTTAATGCTAGATAACTCGGATGAGTGGATGGATCTAATCAAGATTGGTGACCATTTGTTGTAATTTGGAATCATATTTTGCTTCTTCCAACAATTTTTCCCCTTATACCTAAAGAGGAACTAACATGATTGTGGACAATTCACCATATCATCATGCTTATATAACGCATCAGCAGCACTAATATTTTATCGACCGGGCTCGTAACAAATTGTAAATTTGTACCCAGGAAGCTTATCAAACCAATTTTGATAATCTGGAGTAGTAATATGTTGCAACAGAAGGTGTTTCTGGTCTTTTGATCCATGAACACTTTAAATATTTCTCCTAACAAGTATGGTCGCCAATGCTACACTTCTAGGTTCAACGCCATCATCTTTCCTTCTTTCATAAGCTAATTTAGCCAAATTTCTATCCAATAGGCCTTAATGAAATAAGAAATAGACCTCTGATGTTGCATTAGAAAATCACTAATACCTCTTCTAGAAGCATCACATTTGACTATAAAAGGAACTAAAAAATTAGGTAAATCCAAGACATGAGTATATACCATAGCTAATTTTAAGTTATTGAAAGTTGTTTAAGTTGCATCAGATCATTGGAATGTAATTTTCTTAGTTAGTTTAGTCAAAGGATGAGCTAAACTTCCATAATGACAAATAAACTTTTAGTAATAAATAGTAAATCCCGAATCCTTTGTCTCCCTTAACATGGTTTGGAATTGGCCAGTCAAGAACAACTTGCTCTTTTTTTGAATCCATTGATACGCCAAACCTGGTAATGATGTGGTCTAAATATTCTACTAAAGATTACCTAAAGTCACATTTCTTCTTATTAATGAGGAATTCATTATCATACAACAACTGAAAGGTTGATTGTAGATGAACAAAGCGATCTTCCCAACTACTACTAAATGAGGATGAGGTCAAAAAATGACAAGATAAATCTTCACAAATAGGGATGAAAAGGATCATTCATGACCGCTTGAAAGGCTGTTGGAGCTTTAGTGAGTGCGAAAGGCATCAGTCGATACTCATAATGTCCATCATGTGTCCGAAAAGTAGTTTTGTCAGTACTCTCTTCCTTCATTCCAGTCTGATTAAACCCCGACTTCAAATCCAATTTGAGGAAAAAAAAATTGCTCCTCTCAACACATCAATCAAATCATCTACAACATGTATAAGGAATTTTTCCGAAATTGTTACCTTGTAAAGGGCAATAATCAACACACATCCTCTAGGAAATATCCTTCTTCTTGACTAAAATTACTGGACTAGAAAATGCTCTTTGGCTAGGCCTTATTACACCCATACTCATTAATTGTAGTACTTGGCTAGTTATCTTCATTTTTTGGTGATACAAATACCTATATGGACGAACAAAAATAGGGCACTAATTTGGTAGCAGAGTAATTATGTGATCACGCAATCTAATTAGTGGAAATTAACTAGTAAGTTCAAGGAATAGGAACTCAAATTTTTGAAGCAATGAATTTAATGCTAATTTCTGCCTTTGTTCAATTCAAAATTAATATATTGGAATTAATATTGATCTCCATCTATCATCTGAAGAGAAATGTTGTTGAGCCAGTCACAAATTTTGCAAAGAACCATTGTCACATTGATATTTTTTTTTTGTAAATTCCCTGAAGCACAAACTACTAATCCTGCAATGAAAATCTCATATAACTCAATTTCCAATGATGAGTAACCTCTTTCAAAGTGTTCAGCCATTCAATTCCTATTACCAAAGATTAAAGCATCCATTGTACAAGAAAACTCAATTAAACGAAGTGGAAGCGCTTCACATTTCTCTGAGATAGAAACCCTATGGCCATATCTCAATTTGATACTCAACCCGGCAATAGAAAGCATAGGGACCCCTAATGCCATTTCTAATATTTAAGAGACAAAATTATATGTAGCTCAACTATCAACTAGAATCCTCAATACAATAAACATCAATTCTCCCTCTAAGTTAAGAGTTTTGGATTTCTTACCCTACTCACTTGTAAATCTGTTATACTCTAAAAAATTACACTCACCTTCAACTACTTTCTCCGAACTACTTTCCTCGTCCTCCTGCATGCAAAAAATTTTGCCATCTTTAGTAAGCAATTCATCATCAGCCGAAAGAATAATTCTAAGTTTTGGTTCTGTACATATCTATGGTGGATCATAAGCATGACCGCACCTATAAGCAAACCCTTATGCCACCACTCTTCCCACATAGTCCCTTTTGGTTTAGTACCAATGTTAGTTTTAGGGTGTGCTAATGGTAATGAAGCACTGAGTTGTGATGAGAAAATTAGGCCTTGGAAAATAGGCCGATGTGTAGTACCCAATAAGGAATGGCCCAATTTGGATTCAAATTGGGCACATGAATTGCAAAAATAATATCATCATAATCAGCGAGAAAACTTGGATTGAGGAAGAAAGATAGTCTCCAATGTCGTTGATAAGATACATGGCTAAATATTGGGTTTCTAGTCGGTGAGATCTAAGCCCACATTGATATCTCCACTCATCCCGGCTAAATACCTTGAAGCTTCATATTAAGGTAATATTTAAACAATACACAAAAAAAACTCAAAATCTTCTATATATTCTTGGACAGAGCTAGTTTGTTAAATTGTGCAAAGTTGTTCTCACAGGGGTTTTGAATTTCCAACCCACTGAAAAAAAGGACCATCTCTTTGGTGAATTGTTCCCAATTAAGATTTTCATAAATTTTCTTAACTACAGAAAACCAGTGTTAAGCGACACCATGCATAATGAGTTTGGCTACAGAGGAGTTTCATGAATTTCAAAGTAAGTTTTGGCCTTAGAAATCCAACCATGGGATCATAACCAAAATGTTTTGGCAACTTTGTCATAGCAAAATAGTCGTTACTTCCATTACAATACTCTTATGAAGGAAATTGTTGTCCCTCACTGTAAGAAAAAGGCCTATGGTTGTGAATCCTATTAGAAGAGAAGTTGAGCAAATCTAACCTCTCTCTATCATTTATTGTCAGCTCTTCCCAAATTCTTTGACCTATTTCTGCATGAAGGTACAAAATTCTTCTTGTTTCAAACTCTCAGATTCTAAGATGAGAAATAGATTTTTTTATATACTTCACATCATGTTGTATTTCATGAACTATTCTTCATGATTATCTAATCAGGTATGTGTAAAAATTTCCATCCTTCTCCATCAATGGTAATTCAGCAAGTCAAACAAACAATGAAAATCCTTAACTATAATAATCAGAATAAGGTTTAAGGCAAATTGGCAAGTTTAGTCTCCAAACTATCGCGATTTGGTGAAATAGGTCCCCAAACTATGCAAATTTTGTGATTAAGGTCCTTCCGTTTAGAAATTCTATCAATGTACTGTTAATCCGTTTGAATGGAAAAATGTCCAAGGGCATTTTGGTCTTTTCACTTCATGAATTTTGTTTTAAAAAAAAAAAATCAAAATGCAAAGAAATACGTATATGAGGCTTCGTATATGATCAACGGGGGGTGTGGAGGAAAAGGACGAAGCTCAAGGAGGGAAAGTAGGGAAAGCTTAGGAACTTCAGCTGCCTTGGTGACGAAGAGAAAACCCGAAGAAAAGGTCCAATTTGAAGTAATTTCAACCGGTAAAGATGGTGGGAAGCACCCGTCACCAAGCTTTAGCAATTTAAAAAAAAAAAAAGTTACTTAATGGTATCTCCACCTGCAAGGGCTCGAGCAAATTATGATTATTTGATAAAATTGCTTCTCATTGGCGACAGCGGTTACTATTTTTTTTTTTTTTTTTTCTTACTCATTTACTTCAGGGGCTTACCATTGTTCCACGTTTTTGGATGCCATTTTTTTTTTTGTTTTTTTGTTTTTTTTTGTAATTTTGAGTTGTATTTCCTACTTATCTGGTGATTAGGATCTTAGAATCGGAATGATATTTGCTCTTTTTCGTGTTTTAGGATGTTTTTTTAATGGTTTAATTGTTTTTTCCTCTTTCCTGTTTTTTTCCCTTTTTTCTTCTTTTTGTTTAATTTTTTGATTTGTCAGAGAAATGTCACTCTCTACTTGGGTATTCTAAGTTCCAATTCGAGCATCATTTGGATATCTTCGGTGTTATACTTGCTCGGGTAGTTATCGTGGATAATGTTAGATTAGCATTTAATTTAAGTAAGTCCTTATTTATAAAGGAATTCAGGAGCTTTTTCACCTGTGGAGAATATGTGAAACTAATTCTCTCTATGGCTGGTATTGCTAGGTAACTGACTCTATTCTTTGTCCTCAAACATTCACTTTGAATCCTATTCTAGATTCATGGCACCATGCAAAATGCGGTCTTCTGACATCTTTTTACAGTATTAATTAGCTCTCCAAGCTTTTCTATATTCTGTGGGCTTTTGAATAGAACAGAAATAAAGGCCTACTGCATGATATGGATATTCTTTTAAGGTTTGATGTTTGATCCTTAATGATTGTAGGTGTGGGAAAAAGTTGTCTGCTTTTGCGATTCTCAGATGGTTCTTTCACAACAAGTTTCATTACTACTATAGGGTTCGTATTTTATGCTTTTATTCCGTATCTAATTATGTTAGACATTTAAACATGGAATATTAAGATGTTATGGTCTGAAACTCTCACACAAACATTTGGTAACTCTTGGTTCATTAGCCACATTTGCAAGGTACCAAATTGTTGCTCACTCTGGTACAACTCTTTTGACGTGACATAAAATGGGCTGCTTGTGATTATATACTGCAGAAATTATGGATAGTTATTTTAGTGGCAGACTATAGTCTAAAGTCTTGAAAGGCAGGCATTGCTCTTACTTCTTTTGTTGTGCCCTTTCTTGGGTACTGGACATAAACTGAGTGCTAGCAGTAGATTTGTAAACCTCAGAAAACATTAAATATCTATTGGAGGCCAAATTGAATTGATTTCTTGATCCTTTTTACCTGTCTGACTTCTGATTTTTCATTATTTATTTTGGCAGAATTGACTTCAAAATGAACCATTGAACTTGATGGCAAGAGAATTAAGCTGCAAATCTGGGATACAGCTGGACAGGAGTGGTTTCAGACCATCACAACAGGTGCATAATTGTGCCTGTGCTTACTATGTATGAAGAAGGGGTTTCTAATCCTCCCCTGGTGTAAATTATGAGAAGATTCGCCCCTTTTTGTCCTTTCCCATTTGTTTGCAAATGAATGCATAAATATATCTATGTCCAACTAGAAACTGTTCATATGTGACAAGTTCCTTATATAGATATATATATATTTCAATATTTTTTTCTGCTTTTGCACCCAATTGTGCAAATCTACTGGTTGTGTAGGGAATTATGTATTTTATTGTTTTATTTTGATATAACCCAATGCATTATCCAAGTAGTCTTGAGGATGACAGCAATTAGCCTTTGGTATCTGTAGCTTACTACAGTGAAGCCATGGGCATATTGCTAGTTTATGATGTCATTGATGAATCTTCTTTCAACAGTAAGTTCTATTATTCATTATTTATTTCCTTAAGTCTCAATTAAATTGCTGAGATCTTTTCTTGATTATTTTTCCTCGTGTCGAGTTTCATTACGTTTTCATGTTGGATATCAATTTCTAGTTCGACCATGTATTTGAGTTGTTTGATGAATTAACCATTTTGTTATATCTCAGACATCCGAAATTGGATCCACAACATCGAGCAGTATGCTTCTGCTAATGTTAACAAGTCACTGGTTGGAAATAAAGCTAATATGGATGAAAGCAAAAAGGTAGGTGGTCATATTCATTAGTTGGTTGCTGATAGATTTGCTTCTTTTGGGAATCTACTATTGGATGGATTTGTCAACTGCTCTGAAGATGTGATTTTGAAATTTTCCACATCTCTTAATCTTTGGAACGTTGACCTCCACAGGTTGGATCATGAGGAATCAACATGTATATTTAAGAGGGATGGATGGCTTGGCAGGTCAAAATGTAAAACTTTGTCCTTAAACTAAATTATTATTGATTGGCCGCTCTATCATTTTTGTGGACTCCTCTAGATGATTTGATGTGTTAAAGAAGTATCATGTGGTGGTTTATGTTCTTTAGTTGGTGCTCCCACAACTCTTGTTTTCCCTTTTTTTGTTTTCAACCTAGTGCTCGAATATGAAGTGAATTTCCCAGTTTCTGGTGTAGAAAGATAGATGAAAGTGGCTAGTATTTATTGCGCAAGAGAATTGACATATTTGATGAACCCCTTTCTGTGGTAATTTTAAGTTGTTAAATTGTTTGGAATTGGTTATCCAGAATTGGTAAACACACACAGTTTGTTCATCCATCATTCCCTTCTCCTTAAAAATATTATTGTAGTCAACAGAAGTGATTGTCTGCATAAGAGATTCAAACAAAAGTTCTCTAATACCGTAAGCATATATAGTATGTACTAAGTAAATTGCTTAAAAGCATGTCGATATCATGCTACAACCTACATCGTAGTACAATTCCCAAGATTCCCATTGCCATGGAAGGTAAACCCATTTGGTGCAGCAGGCCTCCTTGAGTAGAAACCGCTGTATGGTGGTCATGGTTCAAAGACTCGCCCGAGTCATGCGTGACTCGGCCGAGTTGACTCCGTCTCAAGGCCTACTGAGACATTGA
>JAXGGT010030158.1:0-14003 GCA_035583425.1 Marsdenia floribunda
AATGGATCGCTTTCAGATCAACTTAGAAAAGAAATTGCATTAAGTTTAAGAAGTCAGGCTCATGAATTAAGGTCTCATTCCATAGTGTGAATTAAGATATAACAGTTTAGAAGATAAAGGTTTTGCCCTCCTCCCCCCTGCCTCCCCTTTTCTTTCTCTCTTCATTTCCTCTATGTGCTGCTCCTCTCCCTTTTTGTTTCTGTCACCATTTTTCCAGGCCATGATGGAGCTCCATTCAACCAGGTGTGAGATACTTTTAGCCCACGTATCTTATTGCATAAGACTTCTTAATAACCGATATACCCTACATAAAACATCCAAATTCCCTTCGTAATCTTTATAAATTTTTTAACTCATCAGTGATTTTTTTTCAATTAATATTGGAACAAGCATCATATTGTTTTGTGGTGATTAGTGAATTTAGTTTATAAATTTTTACAGTAAGTAACATTTTCTTTTCTTTTTTTTAACCATAGCTACTTTTGTTTTCAATTAATCTAAAATTTAGCCGCGATACCATAAAACAATAAATGGGCTATAACATTTTACTATTTTCAGAAAAGACCAAACATGTAATAAGAAAAAAAATAAAATTAAGGGGAAAAAAACTAGAGAGAAAAAATTGAAATAGAAAAATAGAGGAAAAGGCTATAAAAAATTTTAAAAAAAATTAAAAACTTAATTCACTCTCTTTTTTTTTTTTTTTCCTTTTTCTTTTTTTTAACCTTTTAACTATCCTCATCTTTATCTTAGTAAATTAGTAAATTTGGTCCCATAACTTATATAATTTTTGTAATTTCATTTTTATTTAAAAATTTTAGTAAATTTTATCCCTTATGTTAATAACTTTGACAAATTTCATTCTTTTGTCAATTTAAATGAGGGTTAACACAATCAATCCTTATAATTTAAATTAATTTAATTTATTTTTAAAAAATAAAGTATATGTATTCATTGAAAATTTCTATTTCTACCCATTTTTCAAAAAAATAAATAAATAAATTGTAAGAATTGATATAGTAACTTAAATTGACAAAAAGATAAAATTTACCAAAATTATTACTATAAAAGAAGAAATTTGCCAAAATTTTTAAATATGGATGAAATTACAAAAATTATATAAATTAAGGAACCAAATTTATTAATTTTCCCTTTATCTTTAACCCTATGTATACACATTAAAGATAATTATAAAAATAAATAAACAAATTTAATAGACTAAATGTAAACTATCAAAGGGGGAAAGAATGAAAAGATACTCAATTATTTATGAATAAAATATTTGGATAAGAGGATTTCTCTAAAAAAGAAAAGAGACGAAAAAGAAGAAATTCGATACGAAGAAGCTAATATTTATTTAAAAAAAAAAAAAAAAAAAAACAAGTAAGCCCCATTATGCATTAAATATATATATATTACTAAATAGGTCAATTTAGATTTTCCATATTTTGTAAGAACATGCAAGATGTATTCTAGGGTAGCCTAGTTTAGTGGGACTCTTTACTTAGGTCTAAGTTTGAATTTTATCAAAAAAAAAAAAACTTGTTTCGCAATTTAAACTTGTATTGTAATCTTGAGGTCTCTTAATACATCCCTCTCAAGGTTAAATAAAAAAAACCAACCAAGATGACTTTTTTTTTTTTTTTTTGTTTGATGACGTGGGAACCCGCAGCCGTTAACCTTCGGGTGCGCACTGGGTAAATCCCGGGCCGGACGCAATAGCCTGCAAGCCACGTCAGCCGGATAAACTACATTGGGTAAACCCTATCACACAGGCTCGACCGAGAAAGCGTTGGCAGGATTCGAACCAGGGACCTTGCGGTCGCCAGGCACCTGCTCCACCAACTCAGCCACCCCTTGCGGGGCAACCAACCAAGATGACTTGAATTCAATTTTTTTTTTTTTTTTTTTTTTTTTTTTTTGCCTTTTTTTCGAAAATGACGTATAATAAAGAATATGGATACGGTATCCCGTCGTTATCTCTATTATGAGAGAGAGAATGACTACTGAAGGAAAAGACAACAAAGGAAAAAGAAAAGCATAATTTATGCATTGAACATCAAACTTTTTCCCTGTAATTAGAGCTGTCAATAATTCATATTCAACATATTACCTTAAAAATAATTACCAAAAAAAAAACATATTACCTTAAAAATGGAAAAGAAAAAAAAACTGTGTGTGAAGGCAAAAAAAAATCTGATAAAGAGGCAGAAATTTTGGTTCCTGAATCCTAAGCTTGGCATTACCTCCAAAGACGTACGGTACCAGACGACAAACAACAATTATTAACCTTTTGACTTGAGTGCTGGCCTTGTGAATGTGTGTATATTTCGCCGGAACTCAAGAATGGGGCACTTGTTTTTTCCAAATCCAGATAATTCTGCGGTAAATTTGGTTTTTTTTTTTGAATCTTAAATTAATCAACATAGTTTCATTTCAAAAAGGACGATTTAGGGGGGATAAAAAAGAAAAAAAAAATGCAATTCGAAGGGATCATAACAAGATTTATTTGAGGAATCAATTCCAACCTCATGTAAGCCCGCCAACTTACCCATGATTTTGTGAGGATTTTGGATGAACATTTATAAGTGCATGCAGAAAATCAATAATAAATAAGAACCCCATATAGAACCCAAATATATACATATAGATACACAAACAGTGGAACTGTCACAAAATCTGACCTTTTTCAAAAAAACAGAGGCAATGGTAGAAGAACCGACCAAATTTCGAATGCTCTTGCTTCGCTGCACCATCAATTGCATCATCATCATCTTCTTCTTCTTATCTGCCTTATAAAACGACAACGGAAAACGAATGTTGTAACGTTTGTCGAGTTTAGAGGGAGTTGCGGAGATGGTGAGAAAGAAGAGCAGCAAACAATTCACTAAAATACTGCCCACCAAAACCAAAAGGCTGGTTTTTCATGTAGTCTGATAAACGTGAAGTTATGTTAAATTAGAGGACGTTTTCCACTTGAATTATGACTAAAGATATTATCAATATATATATATATAGTTTTCAAATATATATATATTAGTTTTTAAATTTTGAAAAATTTTACCACTAATATGTCTCAAATTCATAATCTTTCGAATTATAAATATATCTAGGGACGGCATCTACTCCATCAAAAATGGGTATCATATGGCTTCCACCATCTTAGGGGATCTTGTACACTATGTTACTCCATCAAACCCTACAACAACTAATACTATATTTCGCTTAATCTGAAAAATTGAAGTAAAGAGGAAAGTATATTCAATATGTCAACTCAAGTTACAAAGAGGAGATAAAAGAACTATGATCATGAAATGTTATGATCAAATCATCAATGTTGTAATCAAAAGACCCTAAAGTACACATATATATAGACTCATCCCATTCCTAAACCTATGTGGAATAAGGAAAGAGGCAAGTTCCTTCTTTATTTCTAAACCTATGTGGAATAGGAAAAAGCGCAACTTCCAATAATATGGGCTCAACCCAAATAGAATTTGGGTCACGATCTGAATTTAGGTCACGACATCTAACAAAGGGTACGACATTTCTATTAGGGATTTTAGAGTTTAAAGAAAATTTAAAAGCAAATAAATAACATGAAATAGAATGTAAATCAATAATGAGAAAAACGTAATCAGCTTAGGTTTGATACTCCAATTTAATTATTCCTCGTTCTTCCTAATATTAGGAGTTATTAATTTGATCCCTTGATTGAATACTAATTTAGAACCTCAAATTAGAATTCTATTCACCTACTAACAACCCGTTAGAATTTGATTAAGTATTAATAGGTTTCCTAGACAACTGTCTATTCCATCAACTCATATTTAATCTAAGACCCATGAACATCAAGGTATCAAGGTAATCCATGAATCCATAAAAATTCAAATTCGAAAGCAATCAAGATAGAGATAAATACATAGATTCAATTAACAACTACCAATTAAAACTAAATTTAATCTCAACAATCCATTCAAACGAATAAACATTCAATCTCATAGATTAATGCAATCAAATCTGAAAACCAAATTAGAAACCCGAGATCAATGATGTTTTTGAACTCTGAATTGCCCTGGAAGCATCTTCCCCTAGACCGATTACAAAGTGTTTAAGCTACCATTACAAAATCTTGTAATTTCCTTGAAATCTCTCTCCGTAATTGCGATGAACAGTACCGGTGAACAGTAACTGGCGTGAACAGTAACCGGTGACCAGTTACCGGCGTAAACAGTGCTGCCTCTCTTCTCTGATTTTCGAACTCACACCCTAACAACGGGCATAGCCCGCGTCAACCTTTTGATATCTGATCTCTCCTCCTTTATTAGGGTTTTCTCCTCTTTTTCTTAAACTTTATGGGCCCCTTCAATCTAGGCCGCCTCTCTTGGGCTTCACTAAAATTATAATATGAATTCCGTTCCAACTTCATTTGGACTTGGGCCTGAAATAGAATAAAAAATATAATTAAGAAACCCAACAATTTAATATTAATCGTATTAAAGCATAATAATCCAAATAACACATAAAAGTCCTAAGAATGGTAGAGAGATGTATTAAATACTAAGTATAAAGGGTCCAAAATATATAAATCTACATGTTATCATTACCCAACAAAATGTTATCATTACCTAACAAAACAACACCTTTAGACACTGTTTCATATGTTGAGAACCAGTCCCTGTTGGGACACATATGAGAAGTGCAACCAGAATTAAGAATCCACTCATCGATTATTTTAGGGTCGTCATTAGAAGCAATTAGGAGTTCATCCTCACTGTAGTATTCTACTACATCGGCTTCACTAGATTTTTCTAATTGCTTTCCTCGTTTAGAACATTCAATTCTTTTGCTTCCATTTTGCAACTTATAACACTTAGACTTAATATGTCCTCTCTTCTTGCAATACCTGTACATTTTATCTCTGTTTGCAGACTTTGACCTATCTCTAGCATTACTAAAAGTGTGTTCTTGTGTTCTACCACAAAAAACAAGACCCTCTGCCTGAGGTTTGGATCTAACCACAAGTTGTTTCATCTTCTCATACGAAAACATAACATCATATACTTCATTAATGGTAAGAATATCTCGACTATACAGAATAGTGTCTCTAAAGGTCGAATAAGAGGGAGGTAATGAATATAACAAAATTAACCCTAGATCCTCTTCATCATACTTAACTTTCATTGTCTCTAAGTCTAAAACAATTTCCTTAAAAATAGTTAAGTGATCTTCTAGAGACATAACTTCTGCTAAATGATGAGAGTAGAGTCGCTGCTTCAAATGCAATTTGCTAGTTAGACTTTTCGTCATGCACAAGTGCTCCAATTTCAACCATAATGCAGCAGTAGTCTTTTCCTTCAACGCATCTTGTAAAATTTGATTCGAGAGATGCATATGAATTTGAGATAGGGCTTTTTGATCCTTACGTTGTTTCTCCTCAAGTGTCCAAGACAAAGGACATCATCCAAATCCATCTGTGCGAGAATTGCTCGCATCTTTACCTGCCACAACGAAAATATGGTGTTGCGATCCAGCAATGAAATGTCATACTTTATAGTTGCCATTATCGAACAATCCAAACTTGGTTACTTTGATACCAGTTTGTTATAAAATTGGGGAAGATAATGACAATCAAATCATAAATGCAAAAGGAACAAGATGAATACACAGATTTAATGTGGAAACCCTAGAAGGGAAAAAACCACGGGCAAATAGGAAAGTATATTCAATATGTCGAATCAAGTTACAAAGAGGAGATAAAAAAACTATGATCAAATCATCAATGTTGTAATCAAAAGGCCCTACAATACACATATATATAAACTCATCCCTTCATTCCTAAGCCTATGTGGAATAAGAAAAGGGGCATGTTCCTTCTTTCTTCCTAAACCTATGTGGAATAGGAAAAAGAGCAACTCCCAATAATATGGGCTCGACCCAAATAGAATTTGGGTCACGATCTGAATTTAGGTCACGACATCTAACAAAGGGTACGACATTTCTTATAGAAAGCTACTTGTTATATACTACCAAAAAATATTTGGAAAGCTCTACCATGTAGCTTTCTATAAGAAATGTCGTACCCTTTGTTAAGAAATGTCGTGACCCAAAATGTAGCTCGAGGAATATCCCTACCTCCATCATGTTCTATATGTGGCTATAGTGAAGAAACAAATAAACATTCTCTCATTGACTATTGGGTAGCAAAAAGCTCTACCATGGGCAAAAGACATTAGTAGAAATAGAGCAAACACTTTTGGAGATTTGCTTCTCTGGATTTCATCCCATTTTAGCAGCCAAGAGTTTGCATCTGCTACTTGCTTTTCTAGAAAATCTGGCATTCATGAAACCAGATTATTTTTTTAACTCAATTCAGTTCATATTTCTAGTATCATATCCATATGTTATAGCATGATAAAATGGAATAATACAAATGAAGCTACAGCTGACAGATTATCATACAACAACCGATGGAGTCCACCTACCATTCATTTCACGAAACTCAATGTAGACGGTGCCTTCAATTCTACTACAGCAGGCTTTGGAGCTGTGTTACGAGATCACAATGGAACCAAAATGGGAGCAATAGCTGGTCCTGTACCAAATCAACACTGTAAATCACCTAAAACGGTCGAAGCTTTAGTGATGCTTTTGTTATCCGTTGGGCAATGTTTTTCATTCATTCAAATATGACGATTGAAAGTGATTGTCTATCATTAATCAACAAATTATAAAAGCCAAAGAATGATGATCTTGTAAAAAATCAGGAGGTAAGAAAATATAGAAATTATCTCCACAGTGATGATAATCCTAACAATCTGCATGAAGTTGTTTTTCAAACTTCCTAACCTGTAAGAAGTTTAAAATGGAGGGGGTGTCTCCTATAAGCCCTCTGACGCTCAAGTTAGTATTTAATCAAGTTAAGAGGGTAGAATATTGGAGATTGAATTTAACAGATAACAAGTGAAAAAGGAAATTTTGTTATATGATATTTTTCTGTATGAAGAAGAAGAACTGAGATTCTTCCTTTTTTTAGATCTCTAGTCCTCCCCCTTTTTCTTTTGCTTTTAATGAGCTTGTGTAGGACAGTTGGGATTTGTGCTACTTTCTCGATGTTCTATCTATCCAAATTGTTTTTTATATATATCTGCATGTTTTCCACCTATATTCCACTAATGGGCTTTATACATATATTAAATATGGTATAATATTTTGTTGATAATCCTCTTAGGCAAACCTCAACTTCGCTCCTTTCAGAGTTTTCAGCGAAGTACTCACACCAAAGATTATTAGCAGAGTGTTTGTCCTCGATGTACTAAGCTACTTTAGTTGAAGTCCATCACTACTAATTTTGCTAGGAGTTTATTGCCCGTTCAGTGGCCCCTCACATTAAAATAAAGTATTTATTTTATTTTGATGTGGAAAATATATAGTATAATCATTTATTGTAGAGAAAGTATGCTTTAGGATGAAATAACCATTTTGTGAGTGGCCCCTAGAGCTCGAGAGGAATATACAGCAAATCAACTTCCAAGCGTCTTCCAGCCCTTCTCTCTGACTTTTAAGGCACACTTCAGTGTGTATTTGTGTCAAAGTTCACATAGCAAAAGGTGGGCCATGCTAGGATCGAGGTACAATGTCAAAGTCCAATTTTGGGGCCTATTTCGAAGTATTGAAGTCTAGCACTTAGGCTGATTTTATGCAATTTCGGAGAAATCAGTTATATTTCTTCATGCGCTATCACTGCTTATGTAAGTTCTGATGAAATCGGTGTGGTTTCCACGTCTCTAGTGAGTGAGATTTCACCCACTTGAGAGTTGCTCAAGAGTCCTCAAAACACTCAGGGATGGGATGCTCAGAGGAAAATATGTACTCCACCGACAGAGCAAGAACTTTAGTTTCTGCCATGACAGAGTTCGCATAAATATGGTAATAGGATGAAAAGGTCGATTCAATAGCATAGGCACCGCCATGGATGTAAATGAGGACAAGAATTTTCTTCATCTTTCGAAGAGAAGACGACATCCTTTTGATTTGATGCCAGTAAGAGGATCCTCTGATGTTGGAACAATTAGGGCTTTGATTGAATCTATGGTTTAGCCACAAGGATTCTACTCCGGTTTGATTGGGACGGCTTCGCAGGCAGCAAATTTATCATGATATTCTGCACATGAGCTAGAATTCTTCGCAAAATTATTTGACGCTGATGAAGATGCATACTTCTCTTCCACTTTCCGGTTGGTTAATTGAGGTGAATTAAAATCATTGCTAGAACAATTAACCTTTTCAATGGCACAAGAAAATATTGATGAGTCCGAAGTGTGCCCCTTTTTTATTATTTATTTAACGAAGTTGGAATATACTTCGTTCCATAGCTTTCTCCGCACTGATTTCCATCGGGATAGTAAGAATTGCAGCTTTCGCTTTTGCTCGCCTCTCCTTGTTTATTAGAAAATTAGATTCACTCGATAACTTGATTTTGTTGGCCTCTTCAATTTCCTCAATATCTTTTTCGGTTAGAAAAAGATCTTTCATTGTTGAGTGACCTTAATCTCTTTCAGCGACGTTGTAAAGTACTTTGTGCTAGGAATCTGTAATATAGTCCACAGTTTTTTGTTGTTGTTGTTGTTTTTTTTTTTTTTTTGGGTAAAATATGCCCCAACACTATCACTTGTATATATATTGAAGTAGGATATGTATCTAAATAGCACTTGTTCATCCCCTACATAGGCTATACTTCATATTGCACTTGAAGTGTCATCATTCGACCTCCTCTTAAAGTGAAGTACTCACATATATATACACTGCAAAGCAAACAATAAAAGACAAAATCAATGAGTACTTCAATTCATATAAATATATTTGACTTCTTTGTCCACTATGGAGTCAGAGTAGTCCTCATTTTTTAGGTGTGGTCGAAGTACTCTTCGTTTATGTTGAGGGAAGTTGACATATACTCCGCATACTTTTTTTTCCGTGTCGCAACATACTTTGCGATTTACAATATACTCTGCGATACTTCGTATTTATATTTTCTTTTCTTCTTCTTCTTCTTCTTTTTTTTTTAAAAAAAATTGCAAGATGTTTTGCGTAATATACTTTGCGCTTCTTTTTCTCTTTTTCTTCAATATACTTCAGGGAATATTTTAACAAAATTGTAAAATATTCCAGAATTTGTAAGATACTCCACACTTCTTCGCATTTATATATATATATATTTGAGTAAAGTTGCCAATTACTCCGCACTCCTTTTTTAGTATACTTCATTTGCTTTTAGGCAAGTCATTGCTCTCACAATTTTACCGAGTATTTAAAATAAATATGGATAAATAATTATACTTCATTTGTTTTGAATTTCGGTGAAGCTGTATGATTATGAATCATACTTTGGATAATATCTAAAATATAAATTTGGACTTCGTTAATAAACAATAAGTATATCTCATTTTTTTTTTAAAAAAAAAAAAAAAAAAAAAAAATCTTAGATAGAGATTTATCTCGTTTTCGTTTGAAATTCCAGATAGAGATTTTTATCTCTTTTGTTTGAAATTTCAGATAGAAATTTTTATCTCTTTTGTTTGAAATTCCATATAGGGATTTTATCTTTTTTGTTTGAGATTTTTATCTCTTTTGCTTGAAACTTCATATAGAGATTTATTTTTATTGTTTGAAATTCTAGATAGAGATTTTTATCTCTTTTGTTTGAAATTTTAGATAGAGATTTATCTCTTTTGTTTGAAATTCCAGATAGAGATTTTTATCTCTTTTGTTTGAAATTCTAGATAGAGATTTTTATCGCTTTTGTTTGAAATTTAGAGATTTTTCTCTAGCGAGGCTGCCATATATTTCACGATACTTCGCATTACTTCAATTTTGTAATATACTTCGTGTTACTTCAATTTTGTAATATACTTCGCGATAATAGTTTATGTTTCTTCAATTTTGTAATGTAATTTGAGATAATACTTTGCGTTTGTTTGACCTCGATAGACACCTTTTTTAAAGTTCAATTTTTTTCGTCCAACTTAAGAATATATTGGGGCCAACCTCAAAGAATTCCATGAATCAAATAAGAGAATTCCCTAAATAAAACAAGAGAATTACATAAGTAAAATAAGAGAATTCTATAAATAAAATAAGAATGAAGGCACCAACATCAATGAATTCCAGAAAATAAAATAATAAAGACATATATCTTTATTGGGCCAGCTTCAAAGAATTTCATTAAGAGATATCTTTATCCCCTAATTTCATCATATATATTCTTGAACCGTGCAAAAGATGAAGGAACAAATTCACTTTCTTGCAATAGAATAGACAATAATAACTAGAACAGTAGCCTCCTGATTCACACTTGGTGAAGGATCTTGTATGATAGCCATAATTCGTGAGAACTTGCCAAGGAAGGGAAATCATAAATCATTTCTTGGCTTACTCTCGGTGGAAAATCTTGGATAATAGCTAACAACATATGAAAATTTGTACAAGAAGGGAAATCAGAAATCATTTCCCTATCTACTCTCGGTGGAAGATCTAGGATAATAGCCACAACATATGAAAATTTGTAGAAGAAGGAAAATCAGAAATAATTTCCCGATTTACTCTCGATGGAAGATCTTGGATAATAGCTACAACATATGAAAATTTATATAAGAGGGGAAATAAAAAACTGTTTCTCAGTAACGAAACCAAAATGATCTTGTAAAAAATCAGGGGGTAAGAAAATATAGAAATTATCTCCATAGTGATGATAATTCCAATAGCCTGCATGAAGTTGTTGTTCAACCTTCCTAACCTGTAAGAAGTTCAAAACGGAGGGACATCTCCAATGAAACCTCCGATGATCAAGTTAGTATTTAATCAAGTTAAGAGGATAGAATATTAGAGACCGAATTTAGAAGATAACAAGTGAAAAAGGCAATTTTGTTATATTAGATTTTTCTATATGAAGAAGAAGAACTGAGATTCTTCCTTTTTTTCAGATCTCTGATCATCCCCTTTTTCTTTAGCTTTTAGTAAGCTTGTATAAGATAATTGGGATTTGTGCTACTTTCTTGATGTTCCACTTGTCTAGATTGTTGTTTATAGATATTTGCATATTTGCCACCTATATTCCACTAATGGACTTTATACAGATATTAAATATGGTATAATATTTTGTTGATAATCCTCTTAGGCAAACCTTGACTTTGCTCCTTTCAGAGTTCTCAGCAAAGTTGTAATGCCTAGTCGCTTTTAATAAGGGCAAATAAGGAAAGTCATAATTTTTTAGTGACAAAATATCTTTTAATTTAACATATATTGTAATTAGGACTTACTTTATTCCTTAGTGGGGTTATTGATTTTCATAAAGAGCTTACGCTATGTCTATGTTTTAGGAGGTGGCCAATCATCGAGAACAGTTGGGAAGAATCCAATTGACGGTCATTAACGAGGTAAGTGAATTCCTCAATCCCTTTAGGTTTAGATTTAGTATTTTAGATTAGAGTAATAGAGCCTATGTCAATTTTATGATATTTAGGTTGGGATTTGGTGATTGAATAAGTGATTTCAGATTTCGATTGGAGATCATAGAGGTAAATAAATAGAATATTCAATTTTTTTTCGTATTTTGATGTGGTAAAAAACCCGCAATAATTCTCAACACTTCTTTGGACTGGCCTACTTCCTGGAAACAGAAAGAACAAGGGACTTTCTCCCCGTATAAACCTTTGACGATCAAGTTAGTGTCAAGAACGGAGGAGAAAATAGGGTTTGCAAGAAAGGAAAAAGGAAGAGAATGTTTGCCTTAATTGATAAGAACATGCCCCTTTTAGTGAGAAGGAGCCTTCCTTTTATACGAGTTTTGAATTATACCTCATGATTCATTTGTGTTTGACAAGTGTTCGTTGACACTCCCTTAATTTATTGTCATGATGCTAAGTGCCCCATTAATGGACTTCAAATTGGTTTTCAAAATAGAAAACCTTTTATTCACTTGAGTACATATGTCAGGCGGCGTGTCAGGGGTGTCACGTCAAGTCAGTCGTGCGAAATACGCCCAAGGATATTGAGGCGGTGTAGTCGGAGTACACCTTTGAGTCCAACTCGACTCAGTCCATATGTATCGATCGGACTATAGAATCCCATCGTATGAGTCGGACTCTTTGTTTTTTGTTTTGCTCCCTTGATGTGATCGTCATACTTCGTTGGGTGTTGAGATGCATCGCGTTGGGATTCAATACTTGTAATTATTGATTTATTATTCTGTAATTGTATTATCCATTTATATTTGATTTATTAATAAAATTCATTCTTTTAACTTCTATTCTTCCGTTTTCATTGTTTTCAAGAAAAATCCTTTCTTTGTTTTCGATTTATATATGTAAGACTTGAAGATTCGTATATATATTTGTGGGAGGCCGTGAATATATATAGTTGAACTTTTTTTCTTTTTTTTTTTTAACCGATTTTCGCATCAAGATATCTTTCTTTTTTTTTTTGATAATTTTCGCATCAAGATATCTATTCTTGATGTTCTTTTCTTTTTCTTGTTTTCTTTTTCTGACATTGATTGATGGTTATTCTTCTCTTTTTTTTTTTTTGTTTTTGATGAATGAATGATGGTTATTATTCATTATTATCAATATTATTATTTTAATATGAAAGCTTCTTATTCTCTCCTTGATTTGTATATATATAAATACGTGAGGTAGTATATATATACACACGTATGCACTCCTCTTTCCAAATTGTTGATCTGTAATCTCTATGATTACTTTTTACTATCATTTTATTATTATTATCATATTATTGAGTTTCTTTTGGTTATATATACATATTAAGTTATATATATGAATTACTCTTTCTTCTCCTTCTTGTTTTTCCCTTACTGTAATTCTTTTTCTTTTTCTTTTTTTTTTTTTTTTTTTTTCTTGTTTTCATTTTGTTTCTTCTTCTTTTTATGATAATAAGAATAATGATGGTATCATTCATAAAAAAAAAAAAAAAAAAAAAAAAAAAAAAAAAAAAAAAAAAAAAAAAAAAAAGAATAATGATGGTATCGTTATTATTTTTATTATTTTTTTTTTATTTAAAAATTTTATTTTTCTTATTATTTTTTTTAAGAATTATTTTCTTGAGAATCTTTAATTCTAATTTTTATTTTTTTCATTTCTTAGAATTCTTTTTAAATTTATTTAAATCTTTCTTAAAATAAAAATGAGTTTCTAGCTCAAGTCTATTGACTTTTACAATAAGTATCAAACTCATGTATTATTCACAAGTCGTTTATCACTCATGTTACACCAAAAAAACTTAATAGTAGTCATCTTTCAAACATGAGAGTAAACCATCAACAACTCATTAATCTGAATGAGTTTTGTTTAGTTTGATTTAATTAAGGTTTAATTTTCTAACATATAACAAATAAATATATTTAATCTCTATTTATTTGATCTCTCTTTCAATAAAATTTAAGTATATTTTATTTTTCTTTTTATAAAATTTATTAATTTAAATATGTTAAAAATCTATTATTTAGTTTGTCTGAATAATAAATTATTTTAAAAAGGACCAAATATATATATATATTCATTATATATTCAAGATCTGTGAAAAAAAAATTAAATTAAATTAAATTCACAATCCGTTCCAATTAATCTTATAGTTTTTCTATACACATAATCATTTGATTTCTACTCAAAAATTTTTTAAAAAATAATAAAAGAAGAACAGTTTAATAATCTAATGAAGTTTTATACATTAAAAAAAAAAAACAATATTTCCCATGTAAATTTATTTCGTATATTTCCTATTACAATTAATCAATTTTAACTAATGTGAACATTGGGGTTTCACATATCCCATTGGGCCTATATTATAGGCCACAAAAGTATCCTATTCAATCTTAACAACCCAGCCCTTCTTGTCGTCATCTTTGCCACCTTGAATCCCAACTAGTTTTGAGTAAAGCTTTTTACAGACAAGTTCAGGGTCCAATCTGTACTCAGTCCTGCATAAGT
>JAXGGT010030176.1:0-14000 GCA_035583425.1 Marsdenia floribunda
GACTTGATCTCGGAATGGATTTGATATGAATCCGAGGGTCTTTGGACTTAATCTCGGGATGGATTTGGTATGACTCCGAGGGCCTTTGAAGCTTGATCTTGGAGAGAATCTGGACTTGGGAGAAGAAGAATCCGATATGGTAGAGCTTCTCTATCTCAAGACTTGCATGTTGTATCTCCTCTTGTATCCCCTCTTGAAGCTCTTCCTTGGCCTTCTATTTATAGAGGGAGGGGAGCCTCAAGCCTTGCCATGTGTCAACCTGTGATTCGTTATGGTAAATAGAAAAGGTAATTAGTAATTAGTAACAAGTAAAATGTAAATAGGGTAAAGTAAATGGGTAATTGGCAAATAAAAGTAAAGGTTAATTGGGTGGAATCTTTGTTACCACAAAATTAAGTTAAATATTATTTTTATTTATTTTACAACATTTTACTATCTACACTACCATAACTAATATGAAATATATTTTAATACATTAAAAATAATAAAAATAAAAAATACTAATAAATGTATCTATAAATATTGAAATTTCAATTTGAAGTATTGCTAAATGTATGCAAATGCAACATTATAAATTATATTTATGGAGACATAATAATGCCTAAAAATGTATCTAAACATTACTCATGATATACTTAAAAGAGTAATTTTATTTATATAAAGATGCAAGTATTAAGTGTATCAATCTTGGATATTTTGAAACATTTTTAAATGTATCTAAATACATGTTTCGAAACATTTTAGGAGTGTCAGGAAAAAATATTAATACAACACTTGCAACTGTGTCAAAATTTCATTATAACATCATAATAATTATATCTAAAATGAGAATATTTAACACTTTTAATAGTATCTAAAACTTAATTTTTAACAACACTTGAGAACATTGCTTAATGTTTAACAACATTCACCTATACAACATTTGCTAAAACCACATCTAAATTAAGAACTGCATATAAATTTTACTATTAAAACACTTTGAAGTATTTCCAAAGACCATATTTTTTGTAGTGTAATTAAGATTGTAGCTTAAAATTCACCCTTAGTATTGAAGGTCATACCTAAGTCAAATGCTAGTTTTTCCCCATCCCTTACTCTGTCATGTTTTGGAAATTTTCTTATAGTTTTGTGGTCTTCTTCTTATATTGGTTGCACTCTTCAAACCAAAACTCTTTGCCTTCATCCATCAAAGACTAAAATGGCTCGGAAACTGCAAACGTTGCATCCATTACATGAACATTTCTATCAACATCTCCACTCAACCACAGTTTCATCTTTCCTCTAACACCTCCCTTGCTAGCCCCAACCTTTTCCTTTTTGATTACCTCTATTTGCTGCACCTCCATAGAAATAAGAACTGGATTTTCAGTTGGCTGCTGTACTAGATTATCAGTAGGCTGCTCAACTATACTCCCCAAAAGTCTACCATCAGTAGCATCCTTTATTGAGTGGACATGCTTAGATTCACCAATTGCAACAGTTTTAGATTCAACAACATAAGAAACAGCAGGTATGTTTTCCATTTTCTCCCCCATTTTAACCCCTAATATAGCATCAAATTCATCCTCGTCATCTGATAGTTTGTAATTAGAGTCTTCAAAAGTCTCACTACAACTGCTATCCTTTTCTACCCCATCCAAATTTTCTTCCCTAGATATCCCAGAACATATAACATCATCTTCAATCACAGGCCCCTTCCCCCTATCATTTCCTTCTATCTGAAATTGTTTTTCCCCCTTGATAATAACAGTTTTGATTTGTGATTTCTCAACATTTTCTTCAACTACTTTCTCCTCAATCTCCCTTCTTCAACAATCACTTCTTCAGGGCATTGAATAAGGATACCCTTACATACAATCACATCAACTTACAAAGTAAGGATACCCTTCTCTATGGCTAAAATAAGTTGGGACATTCAATAATAACTCCTTTCCATACATGACAACAAAGTATCCATAATCTTCCCCATTTTGTTGTTGATGAACCTAAAACAAACTAAATATTTTAGTCTACCTTACCATTTGGACTTTAAATATACTCACCATATCTTAAGCTTTGCAAATTACTAACCTTAGGAGTCATGATGGAAATTGATTTCACCTCTTCTACACTAACATATCTCCCCTCTCCTTACAGCACATCCAACAGAAAACTCCATCCAAAGGTAAAGATTTTCTTATTGTAAGTACAACAATTATTCGTTATTGTATTTATGCAATGTAGTTTACTAAAATGAAGGAAAAATGTTTCAGATTTTACCTTCTAACCTCCTTCTCAATACTTTGCTCCATGGTTTGTAATGACACTACAAGAAAATGACGAAATAGCTACCATTCATTCGGTTGTAATTTTTAGCTATTTTCCAATAATAACCGAATTGCGACCGAATTAAGTGGTAGCTGTGAGTTAGTAGCTATTTTTTAAATATTGCAACTGGTGCATTTCGATTGTAATTTAACAACTGATTTTCGGTTGCAATTTAATGACCGAATTTTTGTTGTGAGTTTGGTTGCAATTTAACGACCAAAATTCAGTAGTAATTTCAGTTGCAAATTAACGACCACAATTTGGTTGTAATTTCGGTTGCAATTTAACGACCGAAAATTAGTTGTAATTCAGTTGCAATTTAATGACCGAAAGTTAGCTGTAATTTGGTTGCAATATAACAACCAAAAGTTGGTTGTAATTCAGTTGCAATTTAACAACCAAATTGCAATCGAATTTTGTGTCTATATTTTATAATTTTTTTGTAAATTTTGGTAGCTAAATTACAATTGAATTGCAACTAATTGCTTTTTATTTTTAGTATGGTTCAATTTTAATTAAATCTATTATTTTCTATTATATCAATTTAAATTATTTTAAAAGAATAATAACAATAAAATATCTCATATCAAAATAAACTTAGCAATTTATATTGAAAATCAAAGCAAAATGTTTTAAATACTAGACTAGGTAAGAAAGTAAACATAGTGATAGTTTTACAATACCAAAATATGAAAGTAAGTAAGACTATTTCTTTCCCAATGATTTTAAAATTTCTTCTTGACCTCTAATGACATTCATAATTTGTTCTTCCAATTGTTGCTTGAAGTCAACCATTTTTTCACCTTTGGATTGTAGTTCATGCTTTAACTCATCCACCTCCTTTTTTGAATTCTCGATCGTTTTAGATTCTAGTTGAGATAACTATGATGGCAATGAAATGTCAGCAACAACTTTCATACGTTTACTTTTAGATCCAAATCCATAAATGTGCTCCTTTTTCATTCCTCCTGCTACTTCTACAAATAGTATCTTCTCATCCACGTTATTAGAAAAATTTGATGAAATTTGGAACTGCTTAACAAGGTCATCAATTTTTTCCTGTTTAAAAATTAAAAAAAAAATTATTAAGAAGAATCAAATTCTAATGAAATATATTAAAACCTTAATATAAAAGGAATTCCAATATAATTTTTTTAAAAAAGAAAGAAAATATTTACAAAAAATTGTAACTTACACGGGGTTTTTTGCCCGTTAATCAATGAATTGACCTTTGTTTGGTCTCTCCTTTTGCAAAGTGTGGAGAGAATCCCACAACTTGTGGTATTCATAACTTTGTCCTTTTGTTGCTTCTACAAAAACAATAATGGTTATTCATATATATATACTATTTTGACGAAAGAATAACAAACCATTTTAATGAAAAATAATAAATAATATGCATATACCATCCTCAACTCGTGCTCCGAAAAGGAAATAGAACCTCTAGTATGCTTTCCAATACCTTGCCCATCATTACATGCAGTCCGAATTAGAGATATTTCTACACATATTCTTCTTTTCCCTGTTCTGTTCATAGCTCTTGATATATGATTTTCGACATCCACACAAGCTTTCGATTATTTAGTCGGATTCGACATAAGATATCTTTCATTCTATCTCTACATCGATTCTCTCAAACTTTTTAAATAGCTGCCTCATGTATTGAATTCCATCTATATTTATTCTATTAAAAAAAAATAAAAATGTAAGAATTAAAATTCATAATTTATTGATAATTCAAAAGTTTAAAGAAAATTGACTTATAGAAAACTCAATCCACCATAATTCCTTAACATGCGGTGGTACATTTTTGAAAGACATGTAGGCGCCACAGAATCTTTTATGAAAAATATTAGTAATAGTTGTTGCAGCTTTGGATTGAATTGTGAAGCTGTGAAGAAAAAATAATCATAGCCCAAGAAAAAAAAATACAATTACAATTTCAATATTAAAAATAGTACATGTAGGTCAATTCTAACATGTCAAGCACGATTAAATAACTATGTAAGGTAGAGAAAATTTCTAGGAAAAATTGTAAATATTCAGAAATAAATCATATGCAGTATTGAGATCCCAAGTAACAAATTAAAAAACCAATATATATATACACATATGTGTATGTATTCTGTTGGAGACCATAGAATGAATCAAAGAAGGCACCAGGAATAAAAAAAAAATATATATATATATATATACAAGACAAAAGAAAAAGAAAGAAAGATTTAAATGCAATATATATTTAATGTTTATACTAGGTTGTTGGCCATTATTATAATATTTGGGCCCCACCCTTTTCACATATATATACATATATATATATATATATATATCCAAGTAATCAAATTTTGGCTCACTCTTTTTACACACAAGTAAATTAAATTAAGTGATAACATACCAAAATCACAAAAATCGCCAAATCAAAAAACCCCGCATAAAATTAAATCAACCCACCGAAAGTAAATCCCAAAACACAAAAATCCTTATAATCGGTAGATCCCCATCAATTCAGTCAAACACTAAACAAAGAGAATAACGATAATGTGAGAAGAAAACAAAATTCAGAAGGATAAAGCAAAAAATAGAGGTGATCCCATAAATCACATGCAAAATTGAAAACCTAACTAACAAATTAAAAACTAATATATATATATATATATATATATATATATATGCATGTGTATTGTGGTTAGAGCTGTAAATAAGCCGAGCCGAACCGAACATTGAATATTTGGGTTTGGTTCGTTTAATTTTCGTGCACTACTCGAGTAAGCACGTTTAATGTTTCGAGCATAAAATTTTGTTTGAGTTTAGTCGATTATTTGTTTGTATAGTTCAAAAATTGTTCGAATTCGATTTGTTTAACTTTTTTAAAAAATTAAAAAATATAATTATAAATAATAAATTATCAAAACACACAAAGTAACCTTAATAGTACACAATTAAGGTTAATATAAAAGAAAAGAAAGAAAGGGAAACCGTAACCTTAACCTATAAATTATATAAATATAATATTAATATATAATAATTTATATAATATACAAATATTAAAATTTGTTCGCGAATGCTCAATTGTATTCGCAAACACTGTTCGAATTTGCTCGAAAATTAATCGAGCTTAGTAAAATGTTTGAGCTCGGTTTGTTTAATAAATAAACGAGCCTTAATCAAATATAAACGAGCTCGAACGAGCTTTATTCGTGAACAGTTCAATTCATTAACAAGTCTAATTGTGGTGGAGATCATAGAAGTCGAAGAACGCATCAAAAATAAAAAACAAAAAGAAACACCTACTTTGATCAATCACTAGGTTGTGGACCATGCATGATTATAACATTTTAGCCCCACCATTTCATATATATATATACATACATATATATATATATATATATAGAGCTTATTTACGCATGTAATCTCATTTTTCCAGCTGGATTCTTAAGCTCAAATGTTCAGTTAAAAAAATAATAGAAAAAGAAATCCCACATACGATTTCAGCCCTACCCTTTTGTCATAATTATTAATATGCATATACATATGTATGACATGCATACTTACCAAAAAAAAAAAAAGTATGCCATGCATATATAACTTTAATTATTCATGACTAGTTATTTAAAAAAAGTCCACAAAAAATTATAATGACAGAATTTTCCCTATCCCCATATTTATACACTTAGATATAAATAATTATTCTAAGAAAGTATAAGTGTATACATGTAATACTAACATGATTGGATTCAAAATTAAAAAGATTAGCAGAACAACAACAAAGCAAATCCCAAAGAAAAAAAAAAAAAAAAAAAAGTCACATGTCACTACTTAAACATATACACTATTAACTTATGAATAAAATAATGATTAATAATATCCTTACGTGTCTTCATATGGCTCAAGCAATATCTGAGAATCATTAACTTCTGCAATATTATCTCCAATCGATGAGGAAGATGGGACTTGAATCCCAATCGCATCGACTGTATTTCAAATAGTAGTCAGAGGTTCTCTATAATTTGGTGTCTGAATAGGTTGAGGTACTGATAAATAAGGACCATGCGTGGCCAAAGGCATATGACATGTACCCTCGGAAGATGAATGAGAATGGAAAGGACTTGACATAACTGAAATCAAGAATCTAAAAAATACAAAATGAGAAGATATCTAAAAAAAAATACAAAAAGAGTAACATATGTATATATATATATATATATATATATATATATATGTATCCAGCAAAAAAATAAAAAATTTTAAATAAATGTTTCTTTAAATTTAAGAACAGAAGAAATATGACATCATGCAAAACCCTATTTGAATATACACTGGAGAAATTCTTCTTCTTTTTCATAAGCATTATTAAATTTAAACCTGCCCGACAAATTAAAAAATTATGCAAATGTTAAGAAGGGGAAAAGAAAAATGTTGTTTGTTTCCCTCGAATTCTGACTTTCCATAAAAAGAAAACTATTTCTATCAAAACCTTGTGGAAGAAGTACTTAGTGGACATAAATATATTTAAAAAAAATAGGTCCCCCTCATGGCAAAGTAATTGAAAAATAATTATTAGACTCACCAACAACCACCACCGTTAATCTAAATGGCTCTTCTTAGTCCCAAAAAGAGTAACTGATAAAGCACAAAAAGGTTAACGCAACTAAACATAACACCAAAGATATTAACCAACCATTATGCAAAATAAAAATAAAAATAAAAAAATAGAAGGAAAGAAGTACTACTACTACTAGAGTCAAATTTGGAGAAGATAAAAATGGAAATGGAGAAAGCAACCCAAAAATTTACTAATAGATGGTAGCAGTAATAGTAGTAGACCCTATACTTTTGTGGATGGAAAGTTGTCCATAAGAAGGGAAGAAATCTCTGACCATGTTGTGAGTTTAATAAGAGTAGTTACTCATCAAAGTCATCGGACTCTTCAACTTTAATATTAGTCTCATAATTACTTTCTTCTGTAGACTCCCATTCATCCTGATCATCTTCCATAATGAATTCAGTAGTTAGCATATATTGTGCTTCTACCAAATCAACAAACTCATTTTCACCAGATTCATGGGACAAAGAACCAACATCTTCATTCACAACTATGATATTAGTGACAGAATCATCACTTCAATAAGCTTGGAATGCATCAGCAACAGTTGGAACATCCACAACATGTCCTTCTTTACATTTCTGAACATTCCACCAATTAGACTTGTGCTATTTAAACCCCAAGTATGACATGTAATACGCTTGATATGTCTGATCTGCTAAAATAAATGGGTCATAGTTGGAATATCTCCTTCAGTGATTAATATCGATCAAATTATAATTAGGATGAACTTTAACTCCCCTGTTCAAAGTTGGATCAAACTAATCACACTTGAACATTACAACCTTCTGTGTGGGAGTAAAAGGTGGATCCACCTCAATAATTTCTTGTGAAATATCATAATAGTTTGTGCTTCTATCACTTGATGTTCCTCCTTTAACACATACTCCACTATTTATTGTCTTCTTTCCTTCACTATACAAGTGGGTATGAAATCTATATCCATTGATAAAGTACCCATGAAATAAATTCACAGCCCTCGATGGTCCCCATGCAATAGACCTCAATCGTTGATCGACATTATTACAAGGGTTGTTTGCCTAACATTGATTAAAGAGAGGTTAAGTAAAAGATATAATTTTACATTGTAATAAAGAAGTAAAAGTATAACTGTGATCAATGATATTATGACTTACATAATCTCTGAACCAATTTACAAAATGCGAATCGAATTTCCTTTCAAGATCAACATTTGAGATGGTTAGTTCGCTTGATCGTATCGACTCTCTAAACTTCCTGTTAAATTAGTACAACACATTAAATCAACTTTCATACTTTAACTAAATATGCATCCACACTAAAAATTGAGAACATGTATATGTACTCAACAAAATGGTTAAACATCTTCACAATTTCGAACCATGTAATTTGTTATTGTAACAAATTCATCATCTTTTAGATATCTTCGACACATCTTGCCAAACTTTCTTCCAGAAGATTTGCAAATGGATATATAGAACATCTTCACATCCAAGATCTATTTCGCACTCTTCATTTCGTGCTATATCTCGAGTTTTTGTTTTGACATGTGGTTCAAAGTAGTATGAGAAAAATGTAGATATCTCTTCAAATAAGTATGCATTGCAAATCGAACCCTCCACCCTTGCCTTATTTTTAATCTTATTTTTGAGATGATGTAAAAACCTATAAAATAATAAATAATAATTTTTAAAAAATTTACTTAAAAAAGAAAAAAAGGAGTAGGTTAGACTTCATGTTTAGTCAATGTACTAACTTTTCTAAGGGGTACATCCACCTATATTGCACAGGCCTGCCAACTCGAGCCTTATATGGAAAATGAACTAAAAGATGTTCCATGACATCAAAGAATGCTGGAGGGGCCACGAAAAGCTTTGCAGCACATAGGTCTTTATACAAAAGACTTAATTCTGTTAAAGTTCCCCAAATTTTTGGAGGCAAAAACTCCCAAAATACCATTAGAATAAATCTCTCTATGAACTCATGACAATCATAACTCTTCATTCCAACCATTTTCAACTCTTTCAAATCAACATATCGACCCAAATTGGATGCATATCCATTAGTAAGTCGAAGATCCTTCACCCATTCAATTAATATCTTCTTGATCCTTTGTTAATGTATAAAAAGCCTTTGGTTTTTTCCCTTTGTCTCAGCCAACTTTTTCAAATTTCAACTTAGGACGATTGCAAAAAATATCAAGATCTTGTCTTGATTTTACATTTTCTTTTGTTTTACCATCAACATCCATCACTGTGTTGAATACATTATCAAACACATTCTTCTCATTAGGCATGACATCAATATTATGGCATAGAATAAGACTTTTCCAATAAGGCAAGTCCCATAGTATGCTTCGTTTTGCCCAATTATGATATTCACCCCTTCCATCTTCTTTTCCAAGTTCTGTGGCATTTTCTGTTATCTTAGGTAATAACCTTACTCTTTCAAACAATTGACAATTGATGACCAATTAGTTTTATTGGAGGAGCACCAAATTCACCACCTTTATCTGATCTAAATGATCTTTTGTCACGACAATACAGGTGATTATTAGACAAAAACTTCCTATGAAAGTCAAACCATGATTGTTTTCGACCATTAGGAAGTTGAAAAGCTTTTGTTTGCTCCATACAACATGGGCACTTCATTTTTCTAGTTGTACCACAACCACTAAGCATCCTATAAGTAGGAAAATCATTGATATTCCAATGAAGTGCAGCTCACATACGGAAATTTTATTTCCTTGAGATATCATATGTTTCAACTCCATCAAGCCATAGACCATTTAGTTCATCTATCAAAGGTTGCAAATACACATCCAATTTTTGTTTTGGATTTTGTGGCCTTGGAATTATGATTGAAAAGAACATATGACTTCATTCTTCATACAAATCCCAAGTGCTAAATTATATGGAGTAATTATGATTGGCCAAGATGAATATTGTTTACCTGACATACCAAAAGGTGAGAACCTATCTACACACAAAGTAAGTCTCACATTTCTAGATTTCTTTGCAAACTCGGGATAACATGTACTGAAATGTTTCCATGCTTTAGCATCCCGTGGATGATTCATAATTTCATCCTCACACACAGATTCTGCATGCCGTCTCATATGTTCGGCAGTAGTTTTTTATGCATACAATCTTTGTAACCGTGGCCTGATTGGGAGATAATACATTATTTTAAAGGTCACTTCCTTAAGTTGCTTATTTTTCCCAATCTTTTTCCTTTGCATATAGTGATCATGGCCACAAAATTTACACACCGTGCTATTTATATCTTCGTTCCAGTACAACATACTCCCATTCATGCAAACATCAAGTTTTGGGATAGGCAATCCAAGTCCAGATACTAATCGTTTGGTTTGGTAGAAGTCAATAGGTAGTTTAATATTTGGGGGCAACGCTTCCTTCATTAGTTGTGCAATTTGATTAAAGCATTTCTCCAATATATAATTTTCTGACTTGATATTCAAAAGTTGAGCAACAACTGACATAATAGAGTTATTTACGCAACCATCTCATAATGGTGTGTCTACAACATTCAACATTTCATATAAATTCTGTGCATCCAGATTAAGAGGCTCTTTCACATTTGTGAAATGCTTGGCATTAGAGCTCGAACCAGCACCATCCATTACCATTTCATGGTGTGAATTCCCATATGTTCTTCTACCCATATTATCTATTTGGATAGGAGGAAACAATAAAATGCTTGGCTCTCCATGACAACTCCAATTTGTGTAACCGAGAACAAAACCTTTTCTATACAAGTGATCTTTATGATAAAAACTTTTGTTCTTACAACTTGAACAAGGACAACGTATTTCACCACCTTATGTTGGATTACAATGAGTCGTGGCAAACTTTAAAAATTTATAGACCCCTGCCACAAACTCAAGATTCATACCACGTCCAAAAGTATTTTTACATTGGTACATCCAACTGCGATCCTCCATAATCTTTGATGATTTCGTTAAAATGATATAAGGATTGATGTAGCAAGCTTTAAGGAAAAAAAAAAAAAAAAAGATTCAAAATAAATGAGTATTAAATGTGAACATTAAATAAAGAAGATATTCATGAAAATTAAGCTTTAGCATCATATGGTGTTAATCTTTCAAAATAAAAATCATTCATGAAAATTAAGCTTTAGCATCACATGGTGAACAAAATATGTACTTAATATATCGTACGTGGGTTTATGATAATAAACTATCGTTTCAATCTTAGAAAAAAAAAAAGAAAAGAAAAGAAACACACAATATACTTAGTATATCCTCTTTCCTTCAAGTTAAATCCCCACTTGGACTCATAAGTTACAAACAAATTGCACAAAATATCCACTAATCTAAATTATTAAACATCTCTTGCCAAATAATGAAAGATAACAAATATCTCATATTTTATATATCCAAAGTAAAAAATAAAATAAAATTAAAAAAAAAATTAAGGCAAATATATTATTATAATGAACATTACAAAGGCAAAATATATATAGAAAAAAAATTAAAACATTATAAAAGATTCATTAGATATGGCAACACGAACATTAACGAGGCAAGATATATACGTCTCTATTGTACTTCAGGTTTATAATGTTACTGCACAGAAGAAGAAAAATTAAGAAACAACTACGCAATAATCACTAGCATTTGAATATATAAAAATGGAAGAAAAAACACCTTGAATTATAAAGTACCTTCAATCTTAATCTTTCCTGCTGGACACACGGCCAACAATATACAAGGTCCTTGAATCAAAAAACAACACAATTGACAAGTTATACCACAATATATCACATTGTATATATAAAGAAGAACTTGAAGACTTGCATTGAAAAAATAAAACAGATAAAGGTATTAATATATATAATTATAAATCCCTCCAAATCTATATACACACACACATATATATATCTATATATACACAATTTACTGTTTTATAATTTATCAAAATGTTTACTGTGATTTTCCTTAATCTGCTAGTATCTATTGGGCGATGTGACATAATGTAGATTATTAGCTCATGAAAGCATTATTTAGAGTTGTATTTACAAGTATAGAGTATACTACTAACACATGTTGGAACAAAAGGAAACACTTTATTTTATTTAGGACATGATTATTTAGGTTGGTTTGAAATGGAACTCCATCCAGAATGTTATAAATAATTGTTGGGGATCGAAACACACACACGAGCAATTACAAGAATGAAAGTAAAACAAGAATCGAAAGAGATACAGAGATTTACGTGATTCAATCAGAATAGACCTCCACCGAGGCGCTAGAGCCCTTGGACTCCCGCTCGTCGAGGCGCTTTCGCGCCTCATCTTCCCTAAGCAGTGCGATAGTCAAGAGTTCCTAGCAACTATCAGACTCCACATACTCAACAATAATAATGTGCTACACATAAGTGGGAACTGATACAGGAATTAAAACAAATTAAAACAATATTTTAGTCCTTATATATAAATATATTATTATTATTTCTTAAAAAAGCCCTCTCAATGCAAATATTACTTTAGAAGAAAGTGAAAATTTTCAAAGGAATATATTTCTAACTTTATCTACCCTCTATCCCTACTGAACAAATACCAAAGCATCATAACAGATTCTTCTGCCGTAATGTAATAGAAACAACCGATTCCTTCGCTGTTTTCTTTTCATTTTTTTTTTTTTTTTTTTTGCTTAATTGTAAGGAAATTTAATAGACCCTAATTATTTTTAATATATATTTAATTAATTTTAAAATCAAATTTTCAATATATTAATTATACTTTTTTTTTTTTTTTGAAGAAAAAGGAAAATCAATTCTCATTCACTTTGAGCCAGTCACGATGAAGTGAGGCTAAAACAGTTGGGTGAGAGGTATCTCTCCATACAAAAGGTAGAGGGAAAATCAAGACTAAGCTTAGCTAGTGTATGAGCAGCATAGTTAGTAGTCCTATGCTGGAATAATATGGAACAACTATCTAAACTGAAAAGAAGATGTTTGAGCATGTCTATAATATGGCCAAAAGGTGAAAGATTGTGGGTTGTATCATGTAACTGTGAAACCAAGGTGAGGCAGTCTGTTGCAACGATCAAGTCATGGTGGAAAAGAGCACGCACCGCTTCATAGCTTCTCCATAATCCCATGATTTCAGCATGGAAGGCCGAGAGTATGCCATGAAGAGGGCCTGCCCCGGAAAGAAGTACCACGCCCAAGTGGTCGCGAAGAACAAATCTAAAAGCAGCTCCGTGTACACTAAACGAGGCATCAACGTTCAATTGGAGATGTGCGCTGTCTGGGGGCAGCCAAGTTTTGTGTAGAGGAGGGTTAGAATTCTGTTCAGATTTCACCAAATGATGGTGTTGGTATAGCCGCATGAAACTCACAGCCGAACTGACCACCTGCTTTGGTGAAGGCGAACGTTCTTGGAAGCACAGCTCATTCCGGGCACCCCACAGCTTATATAATACCATAATCAGCTTTTCAAAGACACAGACGTCCCCCTGATTTGTCTCAAAAAAAAACTGGAAAATGTGGTGCCAAGATGCAGCCTTCCTTACTGTTCTAATGGGATTGAGACTAGCTTCTCTCCACACCTCCTTCGCAAAGCCACAATTGAAGAAAACATGCTGCTCCGATTCCTCCTCAGTGCACCGGACACATCCGTTGGAAGGGATGATATGTCTGCGAAATAAATTGCTCCTCGTAGGTAAGGCGGAGAGGCAAAGTTGCCATGCAAATAGCAGCACCTTCGCGGGGAGGTTGCACTTCCAAACCAGCTGCCAACCATTCAGGATTTGGCCAGGAGTGCTGCATTAACATATTAATTATACTTCATTTTAAAAAAAATATTAATTATAATAAAATTTTAAATATTTAAATTTGAAATATAATTATTTTATTTTTAGTAAGATAAAATATTATTGTATTGCAAATAATGATTGTTTAAATATATTTTAAATATTTATAATTGATTTTATAATTTATTCATTTTTATAAACTATACTTATTAAAATATAACTAAACTTAAAAGTGTAAACAAATTATAAAAGTTAGTATAATTTTTTAAATAATATACATAAATAATTTAGATATTTTAATAATAATGAAAT
>JAXGGT010030215.1:0-13984 GCA_035583425.1 Marsdenia floribunda
CAGTGGCGTGGACACCAAATAGACGCACCCACTGCCGATATTATTGTAAGTATTTCAAGTTATTTGTTATAAGTATATATAATCTTTACATGCATATTTTGTTATTTTCTGATATATTGTAATTATTTATTTAAATTTTTATATGCAGGCCACTTTAGAGCATGAGTGGCAGTCATTGCCAGAGGAGGAGCGCACCGATGTGGCTAAAAATGCAATCTTTAGTCATCATTTCGGTCAGGAGACTAGGGGTCGTGTTTGAGGCCACGGTAAGGGACCGACCCTTTCTGCTATTCGAGCACAACCAGTGGTAGTGCTAGCTTCTGTGAATGAGGAGCAGTTATATGCGTGACTTCAGGCAGAGGTTGAGGCTCAGGTTTGGACGGAGTTCGATACTCTGGTTCGGACAGAGGTTGATGCGACAATTTAGTCTCGGATTGATGATGCAATTCGGACACAAAATATGATTATTTCACAATTACAAATGACAATTAATCTTCTGGTAAGTCGCGTAGAAACTGCTCCCCACTTTACCCCTGTTAGTGTCGGTTCTCCGGTAGTTGCGTCCACTTTCCGGCCAACACATCCACACGATCCCGATCCTGATCTTGGATTGTAGACATTCACTCTTTTATTTTGGAATTATTATATACTTTTTATTGAATGAATTATTATATACTTTTTATGTTACTTTTATTTTCTAATTGTTTGATATTCAAAATTATTTTAATTAAAATAATAGAATAAATTCATATTTATGATAGAAATGACGGATAACGGCCCTCATTTTTTATTCGTAATTAAATTTTAACATTTAATTTAATTATAATTATAATTGTAATTTTTTTAATAAAAAATTACAAAAATGACGGCCATAAACCATCGTATCTGCTCAATATAAATACAATAAAAAAAATTGCATAAAAAACGACTGCTGGAAGACCACCGTTTCTGGTAACCTAAAACAGTGGCCACCAGCCGCCGTATATGGTCTGGAATTTTTTTTTTTTTTTTAATTTTTTTCTCTCGATTTACATTTAAATATGATGGTTGAAACTGCCGTTTCTAGTAACTAGATACGACGGCTGTACAGCTACCGTATTTGCCCATTTTTTAATTTTTTTTTAAATTTCATTTTTTATAGCATTTTAGTCAACCGTCATTTCCAAGTGTCGTATTTGATCAAAAACGACGATTTTACAGCCGCCGTTTATCAGAAACAATGCGATTTTAAACGACGGTTGAAATACCGCCATTAGACGACCATTTTGGGTAAAAACGACGGCCTAGGAGCCATAAACGACCGCTAACAGATTGCAGTAGCTTTGTGACAGGGAGAAATTGAGGTAGTATTGATCGAAGTTGTGGAGAAGCTTCTACATAAATTACATCAGCAGGTGGATGAGGAAGCTTGTTAGCAATGTGAACCAATTCACCCTCCATGTAGACTATTTCGATATTTTATAGTTCTAATAGATGCATCTAGAAGATGGTCAACTTGCAACATTTATCAAATCATAAGATTGAGAATAGAATTTTTAGATTATACAATTTAATGAATACATTTGGATTGTGCTGGTGAATATTCATCTCAGGCTTCTAAAAACTATAAATCAATTGACATTAGTGTTGAACATCCTATAGCTTACGTTTATTCACAAAATGAATTATTTGAATCGTTTATTAAGCGACTTAAATTGATATTAAAATTTAGCTTATGAGAACAAAATTCATTAATTTACTCTTGTACCATGCAATTTGGCATGTGCGCATCAGTCTCACAAATTATAAATTCTTCCAATTACAATTGACTTATGGTTTAGAGCCAAATATTTTCGATCTTACAAATTTTTAAATGTGATGTATATGTCCCTATAGCTCCAGCACAATGCACAAAGATGATCCTCAAAGAAAAAAAGTTGAGAATAAATATTGAGTTTGATTCTCCTATGATTGGAGATATTTCTAAGGCTTGATTTTCAAATTATGTTGCCCAATACTGGGACAAGAAAAGAAATACAATTTAGTAGACATATTACATCGAATACTTTACAATATCTTGATCACCATACAAAGCAATATGAATTTGAAATTCAAAAATATTTTATTTGCACAATATATAGATTCAATTGTTAGATGCGTTTACTAACCTAAAAGGAGTGACTAAGTCACGTATTGTCACGCCCCAAAATCGGGACATGGCATGACCGTACCCTCGAGGTTTCCCCCAATAGCACAAGGTTTTTTTCTTAAATCAATCAAAAATTTAGGCCCCAATACGAAACGAAAGAAATCTAAATCAATACAATAATTTCCCATAGAAATTCTATAACAAATTTAAGGGGTATAATCCCAGAATAGAATTCTGATCTAATTATGTGAATTGAAGTCCCCACTTATTCTCTTACGAATCATCACTAGCATCTGCAAAAGAGGGAGAAGTAAGGGGAGGGGGTGAGCTAGAAAGCTCAGTGAATAAATAGAATATCCAAATTCCTTGTTTTCAAAATATCAGAAAATAAATAATGAAAGGAAGAAACTTTCGAAATATCAAAAAGAGAATTATTCCAAAATATCAATCAACAAATCAAACTAGACTTCCCTTAACAAACTTAGCAAACAAACAAATATCACAATGTCAATTCCAAATTCTCACGCAAGTAAAGGCACTCGTTGTTTTTACCGAATTCGGCCCTAGCTATTTATCCCGCCAGGACGGCCAGAACTTATCAAAGTGTGAGCTTTTTCACCATGCTCGATGGGTTTAGAACTTATAGTTTGGAAACATGTTTCCTCCAACTAATTTCTAAACAGACTTGAGCCAAAAACTTATTTTATTTAGGGAAAATTTTAAATAAATTAAATCAAGAATTACCCAGAAACCAAAAAGATAAAAACTAGAAATTTCAAGATTTTTTCATCAATTCTTGAAAAAGGAAAAAAGAAAAGAAAATAAATCTTTAATAAATATAATAAGTAAATATAATAAGAAAAGGGACAGGAGAGTTGAGAGAAAGAAACAGTATATATACGCTGTAGTCTTTTAACTCAGAAACAAGAAGGAAAATAAAAAGATAATATACACAATTAAGAAACAATATATATATAGGTGTGTAGATATCAAAGAAATATAATTACGAAAAGAACACTATGTTATTATGCATATATATATATATATATACACGGAAATCGAAAAGGAGAAAAGTAAAAAAAGTTTAATCAATATGTATGTACAAGTACGGGATCACAAAAGAAGGAGGAAACTTAGATGATATGTATATATATATATATATATATATATAGTAGTGGAAATCGAAGAAAAGAAAGGGAGTTAACAATATATGTGTATAAGTACGAAAATCAAAAGAAGAAATCTTAGACAATATATAAAAATAAAAAACGGAAGAACTGAACACAAAAGAAACGGGAGAACAAGAGTTGAAAGGATGAATTTTAATAACAGATAGATAGGGAGAAAATTAAATATTCTATTTACTCACCTCTAAGATCCCTAAATCAAGAATTCGAAATCTCTATTCAATCCAAGATCCAACCTAAATATCATAAAATAGGCTTAGGCTCTGTCTAAAAATCTCAAACATCAAATCGAAGCCTAAAGGAATTGAGGAATTCACTTACTTTACTAAAGATTGTCGATTGGGTTCTCCCCGATTGTTCCCAATGATTGGCCGTCTCCTAGAAAAGACGTAGTGTAAGCCCTCTCTAAATCTCAGAAACCCCAATAACAATATATAACTAAACCCTAATATTAAAAAGAGATATCTGTCACTTAAAAAAAATGTGACTTTCCAAATTTGCCCTTACTAAATGTGTTGGGTCTTACACGTATATTAGTTGTAAATGCTCCAACATAGATTTATGTCTCAGTAGGACAATCTATCAATGAAATAGCAAATGAATATATGACATGTCAAAAGTATGGTAGACTAAGTGGTTCTAAGTATAAAAATTTCAGCAAAAGAAATGAAGCAAATATTCATAATTAGCCCATTGGAAAAATTGTGATACTCATGAAGAGTCAAGAGACATAACAAATATAGTAATTCTAGAAGAAGTTCAGGTACCTGAAAATACTGAAAATTTAAAGAATGATGAGATCTCAATAAGTTATATCTCAACGGGGAAACGATCGAACCAAATTAAATATTTGTCCACAATACTTTTGTACATAATGTAAAGCTAACTATTGTGAACAATAATGGTGATCATGAATCTATGATCTTCAATGAATATCGGCATATCGGAATATATAAGATTTCCTAAATATAAATATACAATTCAAATTGAATTAAACTTACTTCAAAATATGAAATTTTTAGACTCATAGTTCAGACATCTGACTATGTCATGTTTATGGGATACAAATGAGTATTTATGCGAAAATTAGTAAGAAAATATAAAATTGTGAAATACAAAACAAGACTTGTTACACAAGGTTTTTCGTAAAAGTTTTAAATTAAATATGAGGCCACCTATTGTTATGTGGTGCATGCAATTACATTTTAATATCTTATTAATCTAGCAGCTAACGAAAATTTTAATATGCATCTTATGAATATAATTGCAACATATTTATGTGGCTCATTGGATAATGATATCTATATAAAAATCCCTGAAGGATTTAAGATGCTAGAAGCATACAAATCAAGTTCTTGAGAATTATATTTGAAAAAAATTACAAAGATCTTTGTATTATTTAAAAGAATTTGGTCAAATATGGTATAATCGTTCCAATAAGTACTTGTTCAAAGAAGCTAATCAAAATAACCAAATTAATTTGTCTGTGTGTTTTTATTAAGAAACAAAATTCATGATTTTCTGTAATTATTGTACATGTTGATAATTTAAATATTATTGAAACTCCTGATGAAATTTCAAAAGCTATATATTCATTGAAGAAAGAATATAGGATGAAAAATCTCGAAAAATAAAATTTTGTTTTAGCTTGTAGATTAAGCACTTGAAAGATGAAAATGAAATTTTTGTACATCAATCAACTTATGCATAAAAAGTCCTCAAAATATTTTACGTGGACAAAGTTCATCCACTGAGTACCTCAATGGTTGTCCAATCACTTGATGTGAAAAAGGACATTTTTACCTCTTGAGGATAATGAAGAACTTCTTGGTCTGAAGTAACATATCTTAGTACAGTTGTTACACCAATGTATCTTGCTAATAATACAAGACCTTATATAGCCTTTATTGTTAATTTATTAGTAAGATTTATCTCATGTTCAACTAGAAGACATTGGAATGGAATTAAACATGCCTTGATATCTTCGAAGCCTAGATCACAAACAAACTATATTTTTAAATGTGGTAGCATCTATATTTCATGGCGTTCTACCAAACAAACACTTGCTACTTGAATCATGTAGAAATTATAGTAATTCATGAAGTAAGTCGTGAATGTATTTAGTTAATATCAATGTCTCAACACTTCCGAGAGGCATGTGGTTTCAGCTGCAAGAAGGATATATCAAACATAATCTCACAAAGCATATTTTACAAAAATTCTTCTTTACTTATGATCTTCAAAAGAATGGTAATATTGATGTTCAACAAATTCCTAGAAGTAACAATTTGACATATTTGTTCACAAAGACATTACCGACTTCAACATTTGAAAGACTAATCTGTCATATGGGAATGTGTCGTTACAAAGATATTATATAATGATCAAAGGGAGTGTACAAGGAACGATACACTCTTTTTCCACTAAGTTGTTCTCTAGTAAGGTTTTAATGAGACATATTCCTTGTACAAAATGCACATTTAAGAGAGAGTGTTATAAATTCCTTTTTTCAACTCCTATATCTCTTGAGCTTTTTAAACCTCTTGTATAATTAGTTTTTATAACCCCCTATTCATGTTGAAGATACTTGGAATTAATGTGTGTTTATATATATATTGATCCGGCCTTATATATATACATGAGGGTTTTTTTTTTTTTTTTTTTTGATAATTATATATACATGAGGGTTGCTCATATGAATTTGACATATGAAATGATATGAGAAGAATACTCACTCTTGTTTTCTATTACACTTTAGTTATCTAATTTGCTTTTCTTAGTAATACTTTTATAACAATAATTTTAATATTTTTTCTTAAAAAAATTATAATAAAGTTATTAATATTAACACATGTTTAGTAAATTGAACAAATAAATATATATACACTAAAAAAATCACTAATTAAATAAAATGTCAAATTTTATACCTTTACAGTTATCTTTTTATCATTATCAAATTTATTTTAATTAGTCAGATTATATATGTATTAAAATAAATAAATTATATGACTATTTCAAATATATTATGTAATTATTTAGGATCATCTTTCTTTCCGTCTAAGGACGGACGCGTTCTTTCTTTCTTTCTTTGTCCCTCTCTCCAACTGTGGCATATAAATGTGAAGATTTTGATTCATTTATTTATATGCATAAGAAAAGGAAATAAAAATTTTAAAAATACATAGCGTTTGTGAAATATCTATCTCTTCTGAAAGATTGTGTTGTATAGATTCTAGAATTATATATATAATTTCTATCTCCTTTAAAAAAAAAAAAAAAAAAAAAAAGTTACACTATATATATATTTTTCGATATGAAATAAGCATTATTTTTCTGAAAAAAATATTTTAATTTTATATTTATTTCAATAAATATTGTTTTTATTTACTATAATATATAATTGTTGAAAGAAATTTGATTTTCTATTGAAATCATATTTACAACTCAATATTAAAAAAATATATATATATACAATGTAGATTTGAACTATGATAATATTGAAGTAAATTTTTATTTTATTTTTTTTAATTACAATATTTTATTTAAAAATTTATACATATATATATATATATATATTAAAGAAAGTAATTTAAATTTAACTGGTCTTGTAAAAAAGGTTCAAATACAGCTAAACAAGTCTCCTTCAAGAGTCCTATTAGAACTTATCAAGTGTCTTTCAAAAATTCTATTAAGATTAAATGATTTTTTTTTTTCATATTTATTTATTATTTTGATTGATTAAAATATTTATTAAAAAATTATACTTTTAAATATATTGTATTATATAAATTATTATTAGAAATTAACATTCATTTATATTATAATTATTAACTTTTTTTGTTTCTTCTTTTTTCTCTTGGGAAGTAATTTAATGGAAATAAAGTTACTGCTCCTTCGGCAGTTCACAATTTTTTTTTTAATTTTTTTTTTTTTGAGAAAAAAATTTAATATTTAATAGATTTAAAAAGTATAAAATTTGAATAAATATATATTGAACTAATTAAAATAATAACTAAATATATCTTTCAAAAAAAGATTTAGTTGAGTTTTAGCGTGATTCTTGAAGGAGACTGATTCAATCTTAGTTGGACGATTGAAAAAGACTCCTTCAATACTCAGAGAGGGATTCCTTTAAGATTAGTTCAACATCGACTGATCTTCCCAACTATATATATATATTAAATTAAATATTATAATTTTCTTTAAAAAAATAAAAATAAATTTAAAATTTTGGAATATTGTATATTTTCATAATATTTGATCTTACTATTGCATATATATTTTGTTGTGTTTTGAAAAAGTATTTAGAGATTAAAAAATAAAAGAAAATAAAATAAATATTTAGAATGGAACATATAATAATTAAGATAAATATCTAAAATAATCATCTAAACTATACTTATTTATTGTTAAGATGAGTTGTTATATAATTGAAAATTAATATTAAAGTCGCAACTATGGTTTTTTTTTTTTTTTTTTTAATTATTATTACTATTTTTCTCTTTCCACAGTTGAAGTTTTATTTTATTAGTAAAATTTGTCAAATTTACTTTAATTTTTCAATATATATATATATATATTAAAAGAAATATATTATATGATTATCTTAGTATTTAAAAATTATAAAGAAAATATATTATATAATTATCTCAGTATTTAAAAAAGATAAAGGCCACTTTTTTTTTTTTCCTCTCTCTCCAACGGGACTATATAAATGTGAAGACTTTGATTCATTTATATGCCTTGGCATATTTCGTACTCAGAAAAGAAATAGAATAAAAATATATGGCGCGTAAGAAATATTTTCATCTTTCAGAAGATTGTCTTGTAGAGATTTTATTGAAATTACAGGTACGATCAATTGTTAAATTTAAATGCGTTTCAAAATCTTGGCATGCTTTACTGAAAAGTCATTATTTTATTGATAAGCATCTCAAATTAAGCGAGAAGAAGAACAATGGTATTCTCTTCTTCAATGAAAAGGAAATGGAAAAGGAGGTGGAAGAAGAAACTGCGGTGTATGTTAATTTAGAAGATGAATTTGTTAGCATTTTGAAATTTGATAAAAAATTAATCGACGTAGACGACTTTTCTATTATCGGGTCGTACAACGGGATAATTTGCTTTTTCATCGATTATGATTTTTTTCTGCTAAATCCTGCAACGAAGGAATCTAAATTGGTGCCTCATGGGATAAGGCCATACAAGGGCTCCCAATACCGCATTCTTCCACAATGCATGGGATTTGTTTATGATGACGTGAATGATGACTATAACCTCGTCGAGGTTCTAAAAGTATGTTCTGCTTCACAAGAATCGCACATATCTTATATAGTTGGAATATACAGTCTTAAATGTGATGAATGGAGTTATAATTTAGATGAACATAATATATTTTTATCTAATGAAAGAGAAATTTTAAAGTATGGTAACTTATTATTTAACGGGAGAATTCATTGGAACACAAATTCAAGAATCGTTTCTGTAGACACTAACACTAAAATATTGCATGAAATTCTATACCCTGAAGCATTATTATGGACTTCTCAATTATTGGAAATAGAGGATTATTATATTTTTTACCGCAATCTATGTCTCCAGGTTATAAAAGGTTCTCTTGCCTTATTATGGATGCGGGCAGACGAAAATTTATCATATCCTAGTTTTCAACCATGGATTGATATTTGGTTGATGAAGGAATATGGAAAAAATGATTCTTGGTTAAAACAATATACGTTAGGACCTTTCTCTGAAGTATCACGTCCTATATCAATATGGAAGAATGAAGAGGGTGAAGAGGATCTCTTTATTCAAATTGATATTTATAGAGATTATGACCAAGAGCATCAATTTGTTAGATGGAATTTATCAAGAAATGAAGAAGTTCGAAAATATTATATTGAAGATTTTAATAATACTAAATTTTGTTCTTATAGAGAAAGTTTAGTTTAAATAATTAAAAATAAAGAAGATTATAGTTTTTTTTTTTTTTTTTTTGTTTCTTTTTCTTCTTCTAATTTGTAATTAAATAAAATATATTTTTTTCTTTAATGATAATATCTTGTATCATTTTATTATTATCATTATATTGGTGATAAATATTTAGAGAAAAAGTAGGGAGAGTTAAAAAAAATTATACAAGTTAATTCAAAATAATAATTAATAATATGCATATATATATATACACACATACATATATGTAAAAGATATCTTCAATTAAAAAAATATGAGACATTCATGATTTTAGTAATTTCAACATTTTTTACAGTCCCTGTGATTTGATTACATTCAACATTGATGCCTGCCGGATGAGTCATTCCATGGTGACATCATCTTAGTTTAATTAATTCATAAAGTTAATATTTTTAACTTTCTCAAATCAATTCTCATAAAAAAAAATTATAAAGAAATTAAAAAAAAAAAAAAAGTATTTAAAGAAATGAATTTGTACTTGGGAAACAAAATCAACAATTTTACGATCAAATATTTATTTTTTATTTAAATTTTGTCAAATATTTATTCATTATTTAATTTTATGTACTAATGTTAAGTATTCACATTATAGTTGTGAGTTTGTAAGGGGTGTTTTGAATCATTCATCATTATATTCGCCATTATAGGAATATAATATGATATAATTTATATTATATACATGTATATATATAAAAGATTACAACATATATTGGTTTTAGAATTTTTTTTTTTTTTTCTTTTTTCCAATGATCCGTAGTGACAGTAAATAGTTGTGATTCTTAAGATTTTTTTTCTTTTAACATATTTTTTTAATGTTGATTTTTCTAATATTGATTTTAATTTTTTTTTTCTTTAAATTATTCTTAATAAAATAGAGTAATAATTAGTTATGACTTTTTGTTTATTTATTTATTATATATATGTTTTTAGTTATTGATTTTATCTGAATAAATTCTTATTTTGGTAATGAACGATGGCTAAAAGAATTTTTTTGTCTAATTATAAATAAAATAGAGAATTAATTATCTAAAAATAAAATATAAACTAATGATCGAAATGAATTCATGAATGAACCATTATTATTTTTTTTTTTCCTGTTCTTCCATCAATCTCAGTGGAAAGTTCATTTCTATAATTTAAATTTTTATTTTAAATAAATATTTTTTTTTTAGAGATAGATAAAAAATAAAAAAAAAAAAAATTGTAATAATTTCTCCGATCTCCACAGTTGCAATTTGCTTTATAAATTTCGAATCTGACTATTGTTGTGGATTTGCTAAGGAAGCGGCGCCAATTATACATGGTGTAAAAATAAATAATTAAATAAAAAAAAAAAATGCCCCCAAAAAAATTAATGATATGAATGTACCTAGACATCCTTATATGTTTATTGTAGAATTTTCAAATGTGTGTTAAATTTAATTATTTAACAAAAATCCCTAATTTGATTAGTTAAATCAATCAATTTCTTATGTGATTTTAACTAATTTTTTAGTTTTTTTTTTTTTTTTTTTTTTGTGTGAAAAGAAAGAAGAACTATTTTTTAATTGTAAGCCAATCTTGTTGTAATATTGTTGAAGATGTAAAAATCATGATATTATACACAAGGAGGATCAGTCATCTTCTAGAAGAAATGCAATACAGATAATTAAAGGAATAGGATGAAAGAATATCTTGTATTTGTTAGTTAGTTATGGTTGTTATTTTCCTAGTCAGCATTAGTGGAGGTGAGATTATTTTGCCTTCTATACAGATTTTCTCTTCTGTCTTCCTTCTATATAAACACTGATGTAGAAATCTATTTTATTCAATATATGAAACAGAAGCATTTTTCACATTTTCAGTTTTCTTCTTCTTTCTCAATTCAATACAATTCTAGTTGCTTTCTCTCCCATTTTTAAGTTTTATCATGGTATCAAAGCTAAGTTAACCATATTGTTTCCTTGTTTTTCTGCTGATTTTTTTTTTTTTTTTTCTGTTTCTAATCAATATATTGTCCCATAAAATGAACAATTCCACTCAGAATGATATTCATAATCCTCTATACCTACATCCATCAGATAACCTAGTCAAGTTTTGGTTAATAAGGTTTTTGATGGCAATAGTTTTCAATCTTGGAAGAGGTCTGTGAAAATTGCCTTGTCTACTAGGAATGAGCTTGGGTTAGTTGATGGATTCATCCAGAAACCTAATCTTCAAGATCCAAATTACAGAAGTTGGAATGTGCAAACAATATGGTAATCTCTTGGTTACTTAATTCTGTTGAGAAGGACATAGGATGCAGTTTACTTTACTACAATAGTGCAAGGGAGCTATGGGTTGAGTTAGAGAATAGGTTTGAACAGAGTAATAGAACGCAACTATTCCAGTTACAAAAGGAATTAATGTCAATTTTTTAAGGAGTAAACAACATAGCTGCCTATTATACTAAGATTAAGAAAATTTGGAATGAACTTTTGAGTTTATGCATTATACCCTCACGTTCTTGTGGCAATGGTTCAGAGATAGCTAAGTTTCAAGAGCTAATTCAGTTTTTAATGGGACTCAGTGAGTTATGTTACTATTAAGGGAAACATATTGATAATGAAATCTTTGCCAACCATTTCCCAAGCCTATGCTTTGTTGATTCAAGAAGAAAGACAAAGAGAGGTAAATGCCAATGTTCATTTCTCTGGTGACAATGCATCTTTCAATGTCAATGCAAGCAAAGGAAAAACAACTTTTTAGAAGTTTAGTAGGGGTTCTAGAGGAGGAATGAAGAATGTAGAGTGTAGGTATTGTAAGAAAAGGGGACATAGCATTGAAAAATGCTATAAACTTAATGGATATCCTGCCAATTTCAGTATTGGAAGGGATAAAAAGTTAGCAGGGCATGTTCACAATGAAGATCATTATGATCAAAATTCAGGAAGTACAACTGTTGATCAAGCTACTCTTGCTTCAACAAGAATTACTCAAGATCAATTCCTACAATTGGTGAATATCTTGAAGCTAAACACGTCAAATGAAGAAACAGGAGGAAATTCTATTGATCAAAGCACGACCTTAACCACATTTGCAAGTATGAATTGTGAGTTTCTTCATAATTCTATGAGTAAAACTAAGTGTTTGTGTTGTTGGATGGTTGATGAACCCTAGATTCTTGACAGTGGTGCCAAAAATCATATGACTCATAATAAATGTTTCTTTGTTCAACTTAAGCCTTTAAAAACACCTTTCAATGTTATTCTTCCTAATGGAAATACTATGAAAGTTGAATCTTCTGGAACTGTTGTTTTCACTTCAAATCTTACCTTAACTAATGTTCTTTATGTCCCTGCATTCCAATTCAATCTCATATCCATTGAAAAGCTCTCCAAAACCCTTCAATGTACTGTTTTCTTCATACCTTCTTATTATTTTTTGCAGGTCCCTTTAATGAAGAGGCCACAGATTCTTGGTAAAGCTTACAATGGACTCTATTTTCTTCAAACTTGTCCCACTACAAGAATTGTTACCAATAAATTTGTTGTTGTCTCTTGTATTTGCAAATTTTTTACTCCTTTTATTGCTCATTCTTTCCTATCTGAAACCAGTATCTCTAATACACAATTATGGCATTATAGATTAGGTCATTTACCTATTCATAAAGCTTGTAAACTTGATTTGGGATGTGAAATAAAGAAAGTGTTACTTGATATTTGTGTTATTTGTCCTAAAGCTAAGAAAATCAGGCTTCCCTTTTCCCTTAGTAACATCATATCTACACATTCTCTTGATATTGTTCACCTGGACATTTGGAGACCCTATCACACATCCACTTTCAAGGATTGTAGGTATTTTCTCACCATAGTTGATGATCATTCAAGAGCTACTTGGTCTCATCTTTTAAGTAACAAGAGCAATGCCTTTACTTTAATAAAATCCTTTGTTTCCATGGTTAAGTCCAATGTTTTCAGAACTGGACCGGTGATCGAATCGAAAAAGTTAGTGGTTCACGGTTTAATGGTCGGACCGCAATGAAACCGCAATTGAACCGTAATTGGATCGGGGTAATTGGACCGGTGATGTCATAATTAAAAAATAAAAAATATTTATTATAAAAATATAATTTTTAGTAATTTTTAGTAATTTTAATTTATAAAAATATTTATATATCTTTAAAACTAAAAAAAAAAAACGTAATTGGCAAAATATTTATTTTAATGTTTACAACTAAATAACTAGTCAATTATAATATTTAGAAGCCCAGCATTCGCAATTAGTCATTGATAAAATATTAATAACAAAAATATCTGAATATTCTTAATAAATAAGTAGTCTATTACAAATTATAAATAAAGACAAATAACTTTTACAATAATATCTAAAATATTGTCAATACAAACTATCTTTCTTTAAGAAAATAACGTTCTTAAACTCTTCAAGTTCAAAGCCAACTTTCATTTTCTTCATTGTCAGATGTTCCAACTCCACCACTAGTTCTAACTCCAACATTAATATCAAATAGTAGTGATTCACTCATTAAATCATCCATACTTGAAGAATCAATAGCATCACTAACATTTTCCACCACAAAAGCATCATAATCTCCATCATTGTCATCTAAAAACAATGAGAAAATATATATACACACACACATATATATATAAGAATTAAAAAATAAAATAAATTAATATTGATCATCTCATTTTGTTTAAATAAAATAATAAAATGT
>JAXGGT010030281.1:0-13978 GCA_035583425.1 Marsdenia floribunda
TATCGAAATATACACATTTTTATTTTATAAAAATCAAATATTTAATCCAACCGTTAGATTTATTACAAATATATTAAAAATAAAATATATAAAATTTGAAGTCAATCCGATAATTATATGAATATTGATCAAAGTTATAAACTCGTATTTTGAGCAAAAACCGCGTAGCCGTCGTATTTACTCAAATGAGGTGTCATATTTGTCTAACTTAATACGACACTTACAAGACCATCGTATTTGGTCACCACGACCGTCGTATTTGCTAAAACAAATACGACTGTTCACAAAACTGTGGTTTTAAACTAGCACGTTTTCCAAAAGATTATCAAAAATGACGGTTCGGGGGCAAACAGTCGTATTTCGTAGGCGTCAAATCTGCCAACTTTTTTTGTAGTGACCTCCTCCACCAGTTTACTGGGGGCCTCCTCCTCCACACCATCAACTCCACCTCCATCTCCTTCATTGCCTTCTCCCCCTCTGCCATCTCCTCCAACCCCCTCTCCACCTCCTTCATCCCCTCTAACTCCATAAGTTGTTGTTAAGAAAGAAGAAAATAAAAATTAAAAAAAAAAATGATGTTTTTAACCTCAGATATCTAAGTTCTTCCTAAATATAAGTTTTTCTTCCATAACATCTAAGTTCTTTCTCCACAAAAATGTCTGAAACTCAAATTGTGTGAAAGAAACACTTCGATCTAGAAGGAAGAACTCATATCTGTGAAGGTATGGAAGAGGAAGAAGGAGAGAAGGTGATGGTGGTGGTGCTGGCTGTGGCACAGAGAAAGAAGAAGAAGAGAAGAAGAGATTTAAAATTGAAAACCTTAATCTTTAAACTTTTAAAATTTCTAATCTTTAACTTTAAAAAAAAAAATAAAAATAAATAATGATCTATAACTTTTTAATTCTTAAAATTAAGTACTTTTAAAATTTTTACCAACTTTATATTAATTTTTTATAAATGGACAAAAATGCTCATAGATTTTGTTTTGAAAAGTCAAAAATTTGACCGTTTGCCAACTTAACGGTCAAAAATTAACGGAAGGGCAGTTTGTGGACCATTTTAAAAATTGAAATGCAAATTATGAACTTTTAAAAGTTCAAGTGCAAAAGCTGGAATGTGAGAAAGTTCAGGTGTAACTAGGATAGTTTACCCTTCTTTTAACAATTTTTAACTTGTTTGAGAAAGTTAGAATAAGTATGAATAGGTTATAATGTTTTAACTTGATAAAATATTTTTAGCTAAAATATGACCTAAAGGGCCAACACAGTCACATGAAAAAATAATATTAAAATAAGAAAAATTAAAATAGTGAAAAATTAAAACGGTGAAAAACTAATAAAATATACTAATTTTTCTAAAATATTATCTTTTTCATTTAAAATGAAAGGACTGTCACGCAGTAGATTATTTTGAGCAATAAGGATCTTGACATTTAGGTATAGGTTTATCAGACAAGATAAACTCTAGCATTTCATCATATCTCATATTATGCGTACATGAATACAAACAATAATATTTAAGTACTGATCTTCGATATATATATATATATATATATATTCTATTTTAGGAAAGAACGAGAGTATGGAACTGGGACCAATTTCAAATCATTTTCTCGTCCAACTGTCAATCCAAATTTCTCAGACATGTCTAATTCTTCTAGCGGCAAGTCACCTGGGAGTTTCCAATCAAAATGGTATAATAGTTGTGCAAGGGGTAGCTCAACGTTGGGCAATGCAAAGGATATGCCAGGACATATCCTTCTTCCAGCACCAAAAGGGATGTAACTAAAAGAAGTTCCCCTAAAATCAAATTCAGAATCAAGAAACCTGTTAGGGTTGAATTCTTCAGGATCAATCCAATGCATAGGATCTCTGTTTATTGCCCTTCCATTTACTATAACTCTTGTCTTTGCTGGTATGTCGTACCCATGTATATTGCAGTTCTTACTGCATTCCCTTGGAAGTAAAGGAACTGCCGGGTGTAATCTCATTGTCTCTTTGATTACGGCTTGCAAGTATTTCAGTTCTTGTAGTCTAGATTCATCGACATTTCCTTTTTCGTCGTAGATACTTCTTACCTCTTCTTGTGCCCTTGCTAAAACTTTTGGATTCTTTATCATTTCAGACATTGCCCATATAGATGTTGTAGATGATGTTTCTCCCCCTGCACTAAAAACATCCTAAAAATATATAGAATCCAAAATTTAGGATTACTATCAGAACAATATATTTGATAGTTTTTCAAATTGGAAATGTAAGGTAAGAAAAAGACGGATAAAATTTATAAGATACAACTGGTGAAAGTCTCTTATAAACATTTAAAGTTAAACATTTAAACAAGACTATACATATATAGAAAGTGTTTTAATTTAAGGACAAATTTGTTCGTGTCATTTGTGTCTTTTTCAAGTTTTCTATAAATATCTATAATATGGAGTGTAATAAGAGATCCTTGGTAAAAGAAAAAAAAAATAAATAAATCAAATTACCAAAGATTGGTAAATTTTGACAGAAGGGTCTAACTGATAAGTTGGTAATTACTAACATCACATATATGATTGCGTGTTAAATCGAATTAAATTGATACTTGATCACATATGGGTGGAACACAAATTTTTATAACAGGGTACAAAACCTACAGAGTAATCAACAAAATGGTGTGAACTTAGGACCTTTGTGTGATACCACATCCTACATTGTAAATTTATATAGATATATTACAGAATATAAGTATAAGCTAAAGTACTCATTGTCAGCTCACAATATCCCTTTTGGTAAAGCGAGGACAATAGTAATAGTTGACCAAAGGTGCCATTAGTTAGGCCTATAATCACAATCCGGGCTAGCGGGTCCTGAACGTGACACTTTGGCTTTGATACCATATCAAATCGAGTTAATTGTCACTTGTTCAAAATAACGTAAGCAAATAGAGAGAAGTGGAAAGTCATGGATTTGAGTTATATTTGAAGTAAAATCTCAAAATTAATAATATAAAATTAAAAAATAAAATAGTAAACTTTTTAACATGGACTTACGAAGATTATTGCTTTGATGTTATCATCAATGAGAGGAATCCCAAAATCTCCACTGCTTTGAACTTTGAGCAGAACATCAACTAGGTCTTTTTCTGCATTATTTCTTGATTTTATAGTTTCTTCTCTATGTTCCTTCAGAACAGTTCCCACTATTCGATCAATCTTCTCATGGATTCTATGGAGTTTTTGTCTCATTCCACTAATCACTTCAAGAATTTTGATCGAAGGGTACATATCAACGATGCTAAATCCTCCAACAAACTTCATCACATCCTCCATAATAGTCACAAACTCTTCTTGGTGTTTGGTTTTCTTACCAAAAGCAGCTTGTGCCGTGATGTTGTAAGTCAGCAAGGAAATCATCCTAGAAAGATTAACCCCAGTTGATTCTTTCCTTTCATAGATTGATCTGATCATGTCAAGTACCTCTTCTTCTCTTATTGATCTGAAAGTTTGGACACGCTTTGAACTTAAAAGCTCAACAGTACAAATTTTACGAACTTGTCTCCAATAATTTCCGTACGGAGAAAAGCCAATATCTGAAGCCTTGTAATAGAGTACCTCAGCACAGAGAGTATAGGGTTTGTATGCAAATATGAGGTCATGGTCACTCATTACCTCTTTGGCAACTTCTGGTGAAGACACGACGACAGTTGAAACTTCACCGAGTCTTAGGTGCATCAACGGTCCGTACTCCTTGGCTAAATCTGTTAAGGTGTGATGAGGGAGTAGACCAGAAAGTTGATGAAGGTTTCCTATTATAGGTAGTGGCTTTGGTCCTGGTGGCAGCTTCGTTGTGGGGTTTGATTTCTTTAAGGTTATACTGTTGAACATAAACATGAAGATGAAGATGATGAACAATAGGAAACTCAGGGAAGCAGTGAGAAGGAAGAGGATCTCCATGAGGTTTCCGAGGTATTGATTTTTGAAATGTGTTTACGATTGTGGTTGGAGAATATAACATGCTTTTTTTTTTGGGTCACCCTTTTTTTTTTATTTTTTTTTTAATCTTAAACCCTGACCTAACACAAAATTTATGAATTAGGATGGAAATTAGTTTGGATCAAAATGGATTGACATATTTAATAATAATCATATTTATACACAGTTTATTTAATTAATAAATAATTTTTATTTTTATTATATTTTGTAATTTATTTTTTAATTTATTATTAAATGATTTAATAATTTTTATTATTTTCAAATTTAATATTTTATATATAATTAAATTAAATAATATTAATATTTTTATAAATTAAATAGGTAAATAAATGAGTTAGCAAGTTTATATTGTGTAATCGTGTTAGCAAGTTAATAAGCTTTGAATTATACACGTGTCATAATCTAGTTGTCGGGTTAATAGATTAATTTTCGTGTCGGATTTGATTTGATGGGTTAAATACAATTACTTTATATCAACCTAATACAATTCGATACGATTGTTACCCCTACTCTTGTGAAACAAAAAATGTAAACTTTAATGATAGTAGTTTCACCTATAATTATAAAAAATCATAATTTTGTGTTATATTAGTGACAATATAATCTTGTAACTAAGGAAATATATTTATGTAAACTGGTTGCTTCTAGAAAAAATTAAAAAAAAAAAAAAGTCCTAAGATAAGAAATAACCTCATGAAATTTTCTTTGACTTATTTCTTATAATAGATAGGTCTGAAAAAGGTTCAATAATAAAGAAATAAATAAAAATTTATATAATTAAATTAACTTAATATATTTTGCGTGAAAATTGTCATCTTACCTCTTAAATAGTATATGTAAAATGATAAAATAAATATATTTCCTTTTTTCCGATAATTTAGTAAACACAATTAAGATGGGATAATATTGAGGATCAGTGTAAAGAACATTGACTTATGTGGATAGTCTTTAATAAGGTTCTTTCTCCTAATTAATCAAAATCATAACAAACGTTAAATATGTGCATTTTAAACTAGTAATTTTAATCAAAAAAGACCATATTACCATCTTGTAATTTTGCTTAGGATTAGAAAAAAAATAAAAAATAAAAAATTAGGACTTATTTGAACAAAATAAAATTTGTTAAGCACTAAACTTATCAATTTTCTTTTATTATATTTTCTTACTATAATTAGATACACATATTCATAGATGATGTAACAGAGGCTTTTGATTTATCTGTTTTCGGGAGACTTCCCATTTTTGTCTTCACGCAATAATTAAAGCAATTAGTTCCAATCCCACTTGCTCAAGAAATCAAAAACACCATTGACCGCTTTTGTAAGTGACAAAATTTTCAATTGCAACCAAATTAATGGGGAGCATAATAATGTTTTTTTTTTTTTTCTTTTATCTTTTCTTAATTCTCGATCTTCCATAATTATTTTAGATTTTTTTTTTTTTTTAATTTTGAAGTATTTTTACCTCCAACATATCTTGAACTTATGACCTCTTAAATTACAAGTAAAATTGCTATCAATTGAACTATGCATTTGTGATAATTATTTTAGATCTTAATTAATTTAAAATTGAATCTGGAAAAAAAAAATTAAATATTTATTTCTTCATCCATTACAATATTTGAATTTAAGATCTTACATAATTTTTTTTTTTTTTTCACTTGAATCAATAAAGAAAAATTAAGGGTGTATTTGGATTGGAGTTTTTTTTTTAGTTTGCTCATTTTTTTCAAAAAGAGTTGAGTGGATTGCAAAAAAAAAAACGAGAAGTAAGGTTGGGATAAATTAAGAAGTTGTCTAGTAAGTGGGAGACAAAAATAATATATTTTATTGGTGATATTTTTATTGAATTGATATATATTTATATTTTTTATTAAGTGTAATGATTTTTTTATTAATTTTTTTTGCTAAGTGAGCAAACATGAATAGTGTCATGTCAGGTGGTGTCCGAACAAGTACACCTCATTTTTTTTTTTGAGTTTGAATGAAAAATTGAAAAAAAAAAAAAAAAAAAAAAAAAAAAAAAAAAAAAAAAAAAAAAAAAAATTTGGTTTCTAATCTTTCAATTATTGATATGATCAATCTCTTTTCTTTCTTTTTTTATTTAGCAGATCCCTAATAATACAAAACAAACATGTATATCTGATTTCTTTCTTCACAAAATTTATAATTAAACAAATTAAATAATAGATTTTAACTTATTTAAATAATAAATTGTATAAAGAGATAAATTAAATATATATCCATTATACCGTAGTGATGTACTAAAGAAAGAAAAAAACATAATTATATTAAGACATGAATATTATGACTAAATCCACTAAGTTTTCATCCACTAATTATTGGTAACAAAAAATGGTGTCTTATCATCACATTTCCCTTTTTCCAAGAATTATTTTTATGGGAATCATGAAAGGGAAAGAACAAGAACATGTTAAAGTCAGCAATTACAACGGCAACTTGTCGTTTGCCGTATCATTTGAATTTGTGGTTGGATTTCTGTAATACCATATCTCAATTTAAGAACTTTTAAGATTTTTATTAATTATTCATTACAAAAAAAAAAAGTTGGTTGATTTGACGTCTATTAAATACAGGGGTTTTAAACTATTATTTTTGGGCACCAGATACAACGGTTTGTCCTCCAATCGTTGTTTTCATAATTTTTGAAAAATGTGTCAATCTAAAACGGTAATTTTGTGAATTGTCGTATTTTGTTTGACAATTAGGACGGCCCTAATGACCAAATACGACGGTTTTATAAATGTTATATTAGGTCAGACAAATACAACGCCTCATTTAAGTAAATACGGTAGTTACAAAGCATTTTTATTCAAAATACAAGTTTATAACTTCTATTAATATTCATATAATATCGAATTGGTTTCAAATTTTGTATATATTTTATTTTTAATATATTTTTAATAAATCTAACGGTTAGATTAAATGTCTGATTTTTATAACATAAAAAAATGTGTATATTTCGATACTAAAATTACAAAAGTAGATGGATGACACATGAAATAGTATCGGATTGGCTACAATTTTTATAGATTTTATTTTTAATACATTTCTAATAAATCTAACGGTTGGATTAAATATTTAATTTTTATAAAATTAAAAAAAAAAAAAATCGTATATTTTTATAATAAAATTACGAAAGTATATGGATGACATATGAAATAGTATCATATTGACTTCAAATTTTGTAGGTTTAGGTTTTCTTGTATGTTTAACAAATCTAACGGTTAGATTAAATTTTTCATTTTTGTAAAATAAAAAAAATATTGTAAATTTCAGTATTAAATATAGAAATATAAATGGATGACACATGAAATAATATCCGCTTAAAATAAAATTTTGTCAATATGAATAATTTATATATATGGTTATATCCAACGGTCGCATTAATTATTTAATATATATAATAAGATGTTCCTTATATAATATATATAGATTTATACATCTTACGTAACTTACACTTATAAAATGTTATATTTTTATATATGAAATGATTCAATTTTTTCAATAATTACTATCAAATTAGATATATAATGATTATTACATTATTTAAGTACTTACAAATATTTTATATAGTAACAGATACCCTAACTCTAAACCCTAAAATATCCTAAACCCTAAATAATAGTTTTTTTTTATTTATTGGACTCAAAAATAACAGTCCGACCCAACCAAAAATTACTGTTAGACAGACGCTTTAGACCTAAAATAATTTAAAAAAAAAAATGACGGCGACCCAAATCTTTTTTTTTAAATTTACGTCAAAAATGACAGACCGATCCAACTAGAAACGACGGTTGGGCCACCATTTTTTGCCCATATCCAATTTTTTTTTTTTAACATTTGCCCGAACCAGACAAATAAAATGTTATATTTTTTATATATGAAATGATTAAATTTTTTCAATAATTACTATCAAATTAGATATATAATGATTATTACATTATTTAAGTACTTACAAATATTTTATATAGTAACAGATACCCTAACTCTAAACCCTAAAATATCCTAAACCCTAAATAATAGTTTTTTTTTATTTATTGGACTCAAAAATAACAGTCCGACCCAACCAAAAATTACTGTTAGACAGACGCTTTAGACCTAAAATAATTTAAAAAAAAAAATGACGGCGACCCAAATCTTTTTTTTTAAATTTACGTCAAAAATGACAGACCGATCCAACTAGAAACGACGGTTGGGCCACCATTTTTGGCCCATATCCAATTTTTTTTTTTTAACATTTGCCCGAACCGGACAAAAAGGGTCGGATTTCAGGTCGGGGTCAGGCGCCTTGGCTGTGAAAATATTTCACATTCCCCCGCACCCTCTCTCTCTCTCTCTCTCTCTCTCCATTTTTACATCTCTTCCCCTCTCGATCTCTTCCCCAACTAGTGTTATTCTTGTTGCTTAACTTTTCAATTGATTCTTATTCTTCCTTTTTTTCATTTCAAGGTTTACGGTCCTGGCATGCTGCCAACTCTCAATTTGACCAACGACGTTTTATTGACGGAACACATTTCGCCGTTGATGGGCAAGGTAGATCTAGGTGATGTGTTGTTGTTTGCTCGATAGGCGAATTCCCTCCCCAAGACCGTAGTCGGCGGCACCAGCAACAATCGGCATCCGACCTACATGATAGAAACAGGATTAGGACCTGGATCCGGGAGAATTTTTGCAATGGGGTAGATGGTAGAGGGCTTAGTGCAACTCTGATCTCTCATTAAGATTCAGGTAAAGAAAGCTTTTCTTGATTTTAATCTACTTCTGTTGACGTTTTTATAATTTGATGCCAGTTATTTGAAAAGAATACTGGATTCGCTTTTTGTTTTCAAGAAATTTATTCGATTGGCTAAAAGATATTGAATTTTTGTGCTAATTGTGATTTTCACCCTGGTTTTTCCTTTCTCCAATAATTTGGTTGTAGATTTGGGCAATAGAAAATATTTTTAAAAGGAAAAATCAGTTTGACCTGCTACAAGTCTTAAAGCCGAAAGAGGAAGGCTACTAAGAAATTATGAATTGAGCTCGTTGAAATAGACTGGCTTTTCCTTATGTTATCATTGGTTGCCTTAAAAGTAATGCTTTGAGATGAGAAGTGAGATTGTGGTTTTTTGTCACTCAAAGCTCCAGCTTTGCTACTAAATTCCGCATGAGCTTTGGGCACAAGAAGAAATCTTCAATTTTGATCTTTGAGCTTTAGAAATCCCTATTGCTTCCTTTGTTTTTGTCTGTAGAATTTGCTTCTTGATCAGTGGTTCTGTCTGCCATATTCATGTACAGAGGAAGAGGAAAAGGTACATGAGTTTCAAGAATTTCCATTTCATGTTTAGTTTGTTGTATCCCACTATTTGTAGCCTGAATTTTGCTTTTTATGCTTTGAAATTTTCTGGTTTGTTTCTGTTTTCTAGATCTATGCAAGAAAATAATCCTCTATTTTCTCTATACTTTTTTAGATGTGTACTTGGCTATAGCAGACTGTGATTAAGAAAAGATATATAAAATATAACTTTACAAACTCTCTTATATTCAACCAAGTTGACTCATTCGTTCCCCTGTACCTAATTTTTATTTGATAATGGCTGTCAGAAGAGCAAAATGAGTGATTTAGGTATAAATCTTGGATTTAGAAGTCGCTATGAATGCATTACTAGTTGTTGTTAGTGGCTTGGATAGTTGTACTCAGAGTATCCTAATTGCTTTTGGTTTTAATTTTGCCCTTGACAATTGGGCTTACCTTTAGTTTTGTTCAATATTTTCGTCAAGAATTCCAAGGTTGAAACCCCAGTAAAAGGAACTGGCACTGCAATGGTTTAGCAAGAGTAAACCGAGCTTTTTACAATGAGAAGATAAAAGGCGCAGGCAGCCCTCTACCATCTATCCCATTGCATTCCATTGCTCAATAGTGCATATGAGGTGAATCAAGTTACGGAAATGAGGATTTACTCCTAGTTGAAAATATGAAGTATCTTAAGTTATTGAGCAATAACACTATCATAACTGCAAATATGATTTTCAGTTATTGCAACAGGCAGCTTGGGTCTTTATTAACATTGATGAAGAATTTCATCTAAATCAGGATCATTTTTCATATTATTTAAGTGAATTCATGCTATAGTTTTACTCTACATCTTATTTTTGTTTTGATTGCTGAAAATCCTATTGCACAATATTTAATGCTGATTTACAGCTTGACGAATTAAAGAATGGGGGATGCATGGGGTCGTGATGAGCTTCAGGTAGGTTTTATAAAAGATTGGTCTCTAGTCTTCTTTGATCAATGTTTATTTCAAGTCTTTTTATTCCATTAGACATTCCTTCCTCCAATTGTTGACCTTGACGTTATTTGTTACTTATTCACTTGAGTTTGTCTGCCCATAGTTGCTTGCTGTTGTTTTTACTCCTTGGGAACAGGTATATGACTAAAATCACGTATCAACAAAGTAAAGACAGAATTAAATTACCGATGGTCTGATGTTCATTTTTCTGTTTTCAAATTCTGATTTAATGTTTACTTCCTATTTTGATTTTGATTTTTTTTAATTTTTAAATTCTTTCTCCTATCTGCTTTGATGAAAGCAATTCACAGAACTTAACTTATTTTTATTATTAAATAGATAGTAGTCTTACCTTTGTGCTTTCCCTTGAAAGGATTTTGTACTCGATTCTTGTTTGCACTGGATTATACATTTTAAGCTAAGAAAGTTTGACTATCTCATGATTTGTCTGTTCAAGATTCTCTCTAATTTAATTTGTGAATTTTTTCAGGTGGGTTGCAAATTCCTTGTATTTTAACAAAAAACCTATGATGCTAGTGTGTTTGAGACAACTATAAGGTTGCTTTTTAAGGATTACTGCATTTTTTTGTCATTTTGTTCTATGTCCAGTTTTATATGAAGTGTATGGTCAAAATTTTGACCATATATGGAATTTGGTGGTTGTGTCATTATTTCTTTACAGTTCCCACTTTTATGGAATTTAAACTTTCTTGTTTTTGTCAAATATGATTGTTTAGGAGTTTCATTGCAAACTATAGAGCTCCTTTAATGGACAAGAAGATCATTTATATATTTTTATATATCTAAATATATATATACATATATAATGATCCCAAAAGCCTAAAATAACTAGATCAAAGGTTTCCTTTCCTTTTGTCCTTTATCTTCATTCTTCACTCCTACTTTCTTCATTTCTTTTATGAGAGTTCTTTTATGAGAGAATGCATTTTATTATTTGATTTTCAATTTTTGAGATTAGACATAAATTTTTATTCATTAATTATGGTTTAAATTTGTTATTAATTATTATTATTTTAATGAATTACTTTTTGTTATTAATTATTCTTTAATTATGAATATTAATTTTATTTTTTAATTTTAATATTGAAAATAGATTGAAAATTTAAAATTATTTTAAATAAAATATATATAAAAAAAATGTTAGGGCTAAAGCAATGCTCAAAAAATGTAGTTTATAAAAAAATTTGAAAAAAAAAAAAAACAGTTAAAAATTGCTATATTTGCTCAAATTGGTATATTCATTTACAAAAATTTAAAAATAAATAAATAAAATTAGAGGACCAGCTACGGTAACTTGGGGGACCAAATACGACAGCTTGAAGTCATCATTTCTAAACACCAGAAACGGTGGCTCCCATAGCCGTCGTATTTGCCCATTTTTTAATTATTTTTAAAAATTTAATTTTTACAACGTTTTGGCCAATCATCATTTTCAAGTGTCGTATTTGATCAAAAACGATAATTTTGTAGTCGTCGTTTATCAGAAACGACGCGATTTTAAATGACGGTCACAAAATCGTCGTTGAACTGTCGTTTTAAGCAAATACAATAGCTAAAGAGCCGGAAACAGTGTCTCCCTAGCCGCCGTTTTTGCTCTGAAATCCTATAATGACTAAAGGTTATGAATTACATAATTATTAGTATTTATCGTTAAGTTATTTTATGTCCCATTGATATTAAATTTTAATAATTAATAGTTATATTTTCTTTTGATATAAATATTATAGTTAACTTTTCTTTTAAGATAAATTCTATAGTTATAGAGATGAATTTGTGAGAAGAGCGATTATAGAAAATTTGATTGAGGAATATTAACGAGGTAAGTCAATTCTTCGATTTCTTTAGAGTTAAATTTAGTATATTAGGTGGGATATTAGATTTTAATTGAAGATCGATCGTAGAAGTGAGTAAATAAGATTTTTCAATTTTCTATTTTCTTGGTAAATTCTTGTTTATGTTTCTCTCTGAACAAATTGATTTATTTTTTATATTCTTATTTCTTTGAATCGTAAAATGTTAGTAAATAGGATATTTTGATTTTTCTTCATATTTTGTTTTCTCAATAAATTCTTGAAATTCTTGTCTCTATTCCTTTTGAACGACTTCTTTGTTTTTAATATCTCTATTTCTTCGAATCATAAAAAATTAGTAAACAAGATACTTTGATTTTTCTTCTTATTTTGTTTTCTCGATAAATTCTAAAAATTCTTATTTCTATTACTTTTTTAACGAATTTGTTTGTTTTTTATATTCGTATTTCTTCGAAATGTATAATGTGAGTAAATGAGATATTTTGATTTTCTTCTTGATTTCTGTTTTCTTGATAAAATTTTTGAATTCTTATTTCTTTTATTTCATCAAATTAAGTTTTCAATTCTTGATCTTCCTTTCTTGATAAAATTCTTTGAATTATTGTTTCTTTCGTTTCATAAATTGAGTTTTTGATTCTTGAATTTCGTTTCTTGATAAGAATATTTGAATTCTTATTTCTTTTGTTTCATCGAATTGAGTTTCACTTCTTTGTTTCTTGATAAAATTCTTTAATTCTTGTTTCTTTTGTTTCTTTTTGAAGGAATAATTCGTTTATTTTTATTTTTACAAGAACCTTCTTTCTTTTCATTTTCTTCTTCTTATGTTAAAAAAAAAAAAAAAAAAAAATTTCAAATCGCTTTTTAATTCCTCACGATGATCACTTGATTTTATTATTATTATTTATTTATTTATTAAAAGATTTTCCTTTATGAATATTTTTATTGGCCTTCTGAAGTTTTTTTTAGCTTCCTAAAGATTTTTACCTGAAGATTTCTATTTTTTTTTTTTCTTGAAGAAAATTTATTTTGTTAAAATTGTTTAAATCTTCTCTAAAAAGAAATATAAGGTTTTTTTTTTTTTTTTTTTTTGCGCAAGTCTTTTAGAAATTAGTTGGGGGAACATGTTCCAAAATTATAAGTTCTAAACCATAGAGCATGGTGAAAAAACTCCACTCTTATAAGTTTTGACCATCCTAGCGGGAATACAGCTAAGGCTGAATTTGGTTAAACTAACAAGTGCGTATACTTACTTGAATTTACTTAAAAGAAAAGTTATTTGAATTTGATATGTTCTCTGTTCGATTAAGAAAGCTTTGTTATGAGGAAGTTTATTTTTGATTAAATGTTATTTTGATAATATATTTTGACCTTACTTTTATTTTTTGATATTTTGAAAAATGAGGAAAAAAGAAGTAATATGTTTATTCATTAGGCTTTTAGCTCAATCCCTTTCCTTTTATTTCTTTTTTTTGCAAATACTAGTGATGATGAGTAAAAGAATAAATAGGTTCATTCTCGTAATTAGATTAGATGTTATTTTGAATTGCATAATTACTTTTTTTTTTTGGAGATTATTTTTGTTTTCAAATAAATTTTGAGATTGTACCCCTAACTCTGTTTCATAATTTTTTTGGGAGATTATAGTCTTGATGTCATTTTTGGAATTTCTTTTGGAATTACTTACTGTATTGAGAATTTAGATTTCTTTTGTTCTATACTTGGGGCTAAATACTTGATTGAGTTAATAAAGAGAGTCTCATGCTCTTAGGGGAAACTTTGAGGGTGCGATTGGGTCACGCCTCAGTTCCGAGGCATGACAATTTCAAACATCTTGTACTGTTTTTTTATCTACAATATATATATATATATATATAT
>JAXGGT010030310.1:0-13972 GCA_035583425.1 Marsdenia floribunda
GAAACAGTTTCATATCTATCTGTTTATGTTCCTCCACTCTTGAAGATCAATCATTTTTATTGTATGTAATAATATAAATATTGTACTTCTTGTATATATATATTGATATGTCCAATGGTTTGAATTTGCAAAATCTGATAGCAAAAGAAGGAACATTCCTTCCCTTTGGAGCAAGAAGCAAGTGATTTGGAGGGGCCACTAATCTTTTCTTGACAACCTTCTGATTTGTAGGGAGAGGTTTGTGGCAGTGTGATCAAGCGAGTGAAACTTTTGTGTCTTAAGGCAGAATGATAGAAATTCAATATAGTATGTATACTTCTGCATATACTTCTCTTTTTTTTTTTTTTTTTTAATAAAATTTTCAAGTTCATGATTAAAATCTTTAATTTATATGCTCAGGACAATACAAATCATTTTGTTGGATTCAGTTGACATTTTAATTTCCATAGAGAGACAAAAACTGAAATTTGACAGAAAGAAAGGATAATAAAGGAGGGGTTGTATAATCTCTTTATATGATCTTTAATACGCTTGAATCTCTGAGTATATGAAATATAGAGAACATAACCAAGTGGTATACCCCATGAGACAATTTAGAAATCAATTTTATAAAAAATTGTTTATTAATCTGATGTAATGTAAAAAATTTTCCTGTCATGCATGATGTGCACATTTTATATCTCATATTGCTTGAGATACTTGCACATTGTTTGTTACCTAGAATTAGACATTCTACCACCTTAAAACTCAGCAGTCTCTTTTGTTCTTGTGAGTCTGATTTGTCTGGCCTTCTTTGCCTCATTTTTGCTCCTGCATTTCTGTATTAATTCTGAACCATCATCTTTAGTAACCTTCATTCGTTAACCTTTTCTTACATTGTTCTTCCCTACTGCTTTGCTAATGTTGTCATCTTTCATTTTAGCTTTTTCTTCTCTGTCTTCACCATATCTCTTAAAGGGTAGTTGCTTTGACGCATCAACATTCTGATCTTGTATATCCAAATTTTTAACTTAACACTCACTAAACTTGTTTTTGTTTTCTGAAAGCAAGTCCATGCTCTTGCCTAATGGTTTTCTACTGCTTAACTTAGCTTCTTCTCCTCTTTTCTTGCCTTGATTTAAATATTGTACTTCTTTCTTAAATTTTGTTGTTTTCTTTCTGATCTACTTAAATTTCATCATTGCATATATATATATATATATATATATATTCCTTTTAACCCTTTTTTTCATCTGATTATACTGTCCAGGCATCCCTCCATTTGAATTATTCTGCTCTAGCCAAATAGCTAAGGTAAGCATTCCATACTCTATCAGAATCTGTTTGTCTCAAGATGTTTATGTTACTATAACATTTACTCATTTAAAATTGTCTCAAATCCCTTCTCTTTGACTAGTGACTACTCATACAAGTCGTTAATTAATTGAAATAGCTCTTGCTCTAGAATTTACAATTAATTTTGTACATCTCACGTCATTTAGTTTAATATTTTCCCTGTGGATTCTTTTCATCATCAGAAATATATAACATCTAATTCTAATCACACTTTTGCCTTAGAGAAGCACCTGAATCTTTCCTCCTTTCCAAATACTAAATTATGGTACTTCTCCTCTTTACATTTGAGTTTTAATTTCAGACTTTTCATCCTGGATTGCATGCTTATGCGTATGCTCCTCTTATTTCCCTCGTACTGGTCTAATATGTAAGTTACTAGGCTATCCTAACCAGCAATTAACTCGTTCTCTTATGTAGCTCAGATCTGTATCTCTCTTTAACTGGTTTTTCCATCTCTTCTTTCAAAAATCACCATGTCCAGTACAACCTCCAAGTAGTGATTGTGCCATTAATTTTGCCACTACTTTTCTCCCTGAAGGATGTGCCGGAGAGATTAGTGTAAGTTGCCGCCTTTTCTGCGTTTGTAAGTCTATACAAAAGTAATGCTCAAGTTTTCTATGTTAGATATATCTGAATGTGTTACCAAACAGACTTTTGGAGAAAAAAAAAAAAAAAAAAGAATTTGCTAAGAAGCAACCTCATTGCATAGCCAACTTTTATGTCCTGGAAACTTCATGCTTACACATAATCAGGAGAACTTATCAATACTTTTTCTAAACAAGCTATTCAAATGGACATCTGTATATTTCATTGGCTCCGTGTTTTAGAGCCTTGGATGATCCGGAGATCTAAGTCAACAATAAAACTCAATTATGTCCTGAGAATTTGGGAATTAAAAAGTCTATCAGGAATGAAAACTGGAAGCCCCAATACCTGCCTTTTTATATTAAAACTAAATAAGTGAGAATGTTTCCTTTAAGGTCTTAATTTCGTTCTTTATCCTACACTCACTCCCAGTCTCTTCACTAAAATCTAGATCTGTGACTTTAAGAATGATCTTGTTGCTTATTCTTGTTAAAACTGGTTCCCTTAAAAATAAAATTTAGAAATATAGGATCCTTTATCTTCAATACACATCTTGTTGCAGAGTATTGCATGATATATGAAGGAGTGAATTATATAATTGGTTATTTTACTCTTCCCACTGGAAATTACATCAATACTAAAGCTTTTAATGTCAAAGTGTGTAAATTATCAGGTTGGCTCCTCTTGTGGTAGCATTTGCTCTCATATATCTCTGTTGTTTCAACCTTTCTCTGGCTCTGACTCTACTTTAGAGCCTATCTAATATAATAGGATCATGCACCTTGGCTTGGCTGCTAAATTTTACAAACTGAATAGTAGTAGATTTTGCTGAGAGGATGAGAGAGGAAGAATACTCTCCCTGCAGTTTTGTTTTGCTCCTATCCATCAAGGGTCCAAATGTTAATTTTAGTATGCCAAGCTTCTTTAGAGCATAATAACTTTGCTACCTATTTTTCTTTCTTCATCTTGTATGAACTTTGTTGTTTTAGTAGAACTTTGCCTCTTTCTTTCTACCTCGAAGGCCATCGTAAATTTGATCTCTCTTTTTTTCTTCCATTTCAGTTTTTTCTTCTCTCTTTTTCATCTGCATATCTTTGAGTTCTAGATTCCACGAAAATTTTTCCCAAAACCCATGTTGATTTTTCTGTTACATAGACCATCTCTCCTTATTCACATTGCCAACTTATTATCCTTTTTTTGAAATTCTCTTACAGTTCTCTCAAGCTTCATGCCTTTGAAGCTTAGTTGTCTTAATTGTCTTCTCTTCTTACCCTGAATTAGATGTTCTGTCATCCTTGTGGGTTTTGCTTCAAATTTGTTGGTCACATTGTGATTTGAATGGGTTTTATGATTACCTGTTTTATTGAGAGTGATTCTCTTGAAGTTATTTTTCTTAAATATTGTTTAACTGGATGTGTTAAGATGGTTGGGATAAGCGTTGGGAACAAGTTTGATGCCATGGGACTTGGGACTGCCAACGCCAGTTCTTGTTTACCTTCATGAGGTTATTGCCTTTCCTAAAGGCAGGACCTTGATTCCTGGTTATGGCAGTGTAAGTATTTAGTTGTATATACATTCCAGATGGTAAATGCTCTTATGAATTATGATTAGAGCCAGTAATGTCATAGCGAGATTATTTGTACATTGTGCCTCAAGACTGTATACCTTTCTATTGCATTGAATAAAACATTCTTATGCAGTTTTGGTTGATCATAATTGGAGCTTGTGGATAATATAAAAGGTTGGTATTTCATAGATGAATAAAAAAAAAAAAGGTTGTTTTAGCAAATGAAAGGGTAAAAGATGCAGATTTGAACTTCCAAAGATAAATTATGACAGCATTTTCTTATTATTATTATCATTTTGGGTGGAATTAGATATTTCTGTTAAGTTATGGTTCTTGATTGAATAACTAGAAATTTGCTCATGTTGCATATTCTTGGGAGCCAACATTTACCATGGACCTCAATGATGTGAAAATTTATAAAGGTAAGTGATCTTTGGAAGAAGATCTCTGGTGTCGTAGTTTGCTGTGTACTGCTTCCTAGTCAAACACAATCGTATATATCGACATTTATCCACTCCAGCTCGGGTAGGCAAGCAAGATCTTGGTTTTTTTTGGAGCTAATATGATTTAGGCTATAATAATCTTATTTAGTTGGTGAATTCCTAAAAGAATATGTGTTATTCGAGGTTGAGCAGTGGTCATTAACCATTTATGTTAGTTGGTGTTTTGTATTAGCCAAGTGTTATGTGAGGCTAGGAATAGTCATTAATTCTTTGTGAGAACTCAATTAGTCTTAAATAATTTCCTATCTTTACCATCAACTATATTAATTAGCAAACAACTGGTGGGCATTGATGCTTCAACTCGAGAAATTTAGCAGCATCTAAAATCCTTCCAAATTCCAATCTCTAGAATACCATGGCTGACACTTTGTTAGGAGCTTGAATTAGGTATCGATGGATTATTTCCTATGCGACGCAGTTGAATTCCAAAACAGAACTAAATATTAAGTAGAAGGTTAAAATATGTTATTTTATTTAGTTTTAGTAGCGGTTATGGTTTAGGTTACTGTACACCTTGTGAAAAAGCATTGAATAGTATATTTGACCTCATCCTATGTGATTTTCCAACAGTTGATGGTTACACTACACTACATCATTTTATTATTGCTAATAAATCGCATATTCTAAATTTAGGTATTAAGTTTTCTGTCTCTGTGGATGAATAAGCAATTTCTTGTTCATTTTAGGCAAAGGCATTGATCTCTTAGATTAAGTTACTTGGAGAAGAGGTTTCAAACTGTGAGCAGCATGTTCTAACTCTATATCACAGCATTTTTGAACAATGCATTAGCAGGTCATTGTTAGATGTTCTGCCATCATTGTTGGTTCTGCTTCAAATTTGTTGGTCACTTTGTGATCTGAATGATATTTTATATTACCGTTGTTGTTTCATTGAAATTCTGTTCCCTTTATGAATTTTTTGGCACTGCTCGCTAAATTAATTTTCTGTTTTCCGAGCTAATTAAATTTCTGTCTCTCACTTCTTTCTTCATCCCATCCTTGAGTATTTCATCATCCTTGCCCTTTCTTTTTTCATATGAATGTTAATATGATGCATGATAGCTTTCGTTTTTCTTCACAACATTGATTCTATTTTTTCTTGTTGACGTTTAGCCTTATGGTTTGTAGACTATGTTTGAAATGCTAACCAAATACAGCGTTTGTACATGCTGCTTTTTTTAAATTCTTTAATTTTTAATACTGCTTTCTTATTCAGTCCTCTTTCCTTTTCATCAACTACAATGATAGTGTGTAGCAATCTTTTTGTTAAAGAGCCATGATAAGAGGGAAGCTCTTAACGAGGCTGTTGCCAAGGGTTTGACTATAGACATTCTCTTACTTTTTAACTCATCTTGTCCTAGTTTTGGAATCTTTAACATGAGAATTTTATTGTTTTCTCTTACAGGGAAGTTTTGTATTGAAAAGCTGCAAGTTTATCATTGAGGATGACAGCTATCAAGTTTGCGATGACGTCAATGGCTTTGCAGACTTAAGTAGTTAGTCTTAATTTACTGCTTAAAGGATTTCTCTTAATCTTCTGCTGATTTTCTTCCTTTCCAAGTAAACTTTTTCAGTATCATCCTTCTCTGTCTTTTCTTTTAGGAATGTGATGCTTATTCTGTTATTTTTTGCTACTGTTTTCTCTGGTTATTGCTCAATTTACTGGGATTGTTTATCCATTTTCTTTGATGCAGTTGTGAAGGGGCATGTCTAAGATCCTTTCATGCCACCATAGAAGAGGTAACATCTCTTATCCTTATATCTGTATTAAACTTTATACAGAAATCTCTGAACCTGTTCTCAGAAGCTGGACACTTCACTGGCCATTCAAGCTGCCTTGAAAATACTAGATGATGAAGGAACAATTGTGGAATCCAAAGGTGTATGTGAACCAGAAATTCTCCACCGGATACTCAGATTGGTGCTTGAAATATCTAAAGTGTTCTACCAGCAAAGACAAATAAAAATACTCACAAATAATTGTTGCTTCCCTATATTTTGTCCATGAAACTTAACAGTCTCAAATATAACCAGAAAGTATTTAGCTACCAAAATAATTTGATAACTTTAGCTTCACCTTTATGTATGGTTGTTAAATTGTTACACCTAAATATAATGAGCTGAAAATATTAATTAACTTCTCAAGGTAGCTGATTGCAACCTTTCCTTAGGAAAACAGGTGAGAATTTGTTAAATTTGTAGTTAAAAGTACTTGTGTCTGTACATCCTCTGCTTATATCTTTGTTATGTCCAAAAATAATAAAGATTTCTCAGAATTTACTTATATATATAGTGTCTGAAAAAGAAGGTTGACTCAGTATGTTCCAATCTTTACCTATTATATTTGGAGATGTTTCACCCTTTTTCTCTCCTTTGTTTGAGTACCACTGATGGATTCTTGATTTTGTAGCCTCTTCCTCTTTGTACTAGAAGAAATATTATTAAAAGCTTGATCATTCACTGATGGATTCTTGATCTTGTATACTGTTCCTCTTTGTGGTTGATGAAATATTATTAAAAGCTTGATGCTACATTTTCAAGCTTGCCACTACCAATAAATGTTTATTCTACAATTTTTTACTCTTAGGATAGCTCTAGAAGCCTTGTCTTCAAGGGAGTTTCATGGGAGTTTCTTAAAAGCGTTCTGATTTTGGAGGGAGAGGTTTGTGGCAGTTTCCTCAATCAAGTGAAACTTTTGTCTTAATGGAGAACAACGGCAATTCGTTAAAAGTACGTAAACTTCTGCATCAATGCATCATGCATCAATATTCATCACCATCAAGTAACAACAAAAGAAAAGAACTTTGCAATTGAGTTTGTCCATGAAAAATAAGTCCTAATTAATCTATTTGTTTTTTTAAAAATATCTAAATTCATCTATTTGTTTCAGCTTTGGAAAAAGAAATATTCCAGTCATGTGCTCCTTCTCTTGCCACTGCCTCTAGGTTAATTTCATAAAATTTTGGCTTGAAACTCTAAAATATATGTATATATTTAATATATGTGTTTGAACTTTTCAGGGTCATATTTAAAGTTACTATTGCTAACATTTTTTTCAGTCTTTCCTCCATTTTACCCTTTGGTTCTGGTAATTTTTGCTAATTATCTCCATTTCTTGAAAAAATATACTATAGGAGGTTATGACAAGGAAGAAAAGGCATCTCAATTTTGTTCAGTGTGCAATTTTACATCTCCATTTGCAGCTGTCAGATAGTTCTTTTTTACTATTTAATCCTTGCTCCATTGCAATTCTCGTACAATTCTTTTTTTTTTTATTGGGTTCTTTTTTCCTTTCCACCGTCTCTCTCTCTTTCACTTTCTTTCTTGTTTTCTCTCCCTCTCTAATTCTTCTCTGATGAAACGTTTTCTATCTTTTGTTTTCTCTTTTTTCTCTAGTTCAAGAGCAGAAACCAAGACTGCTTCCATGAGGGACATATGTTTTTGCTTCTGTGGTCAAGGAAGACTTAGATGTTCTGTGAGGCTGGCTAATTTTTTTTTTTTTTTTTTGTTATTATTACTTTCATAAACTTGTCCAACTTACTGATCATAGTAATATGGAAATTATAGTGCTGATTTACAATCTTTTTGTACTATTAGCATATTGCAGGAGCTAAATTGAATTTGGGAAGTAAGATTTCCATTTTTAAGTGAACTTTTTCATTGGATTTTAATTCTTCATCCTTTCAATATAACCTTTGTGAACTTCTTAAACATGTTCTGTTCTATAGCCCTTTATGCAGGTGGATTGGTGTAAGCGGTTGTAATGTGCCTGGCATTTTCTTGGTCATAAAGACACAAGAAAAAGGAGTAATGTGGATTGACGAGTTCTTGTGCATTTTCCGTCAAAAGGTAAGGTTTGCATAGTCATTTTTATGCCCCTGAATTCTCTAATTACTCTACTTTTAGCATTGATTCTTGTTCTTCAGTCGATATCATATATCTGAAGTTTAAACTGATTTCATGAAAGGACTTGAAAATCTGTAAAAACCTGAAAGATTCACATATCTTGGGATTCTCTTCCTCTACTGGAGTTTTCAGCATGTTCTTGGAATTCTTTTATATGGAAATTCTTTTGGTATTCTATTCCCCCCTGCAGCATGGTAGCCTCCCTGTTGTGGAAAGTCTTCTAATATTCTCTCCTACTGCAACATTCATGGTATTCTCTTCCACCTGCTATGGTTTCTATTTCTTCATGTTTGAGTATCCTGTTCCAACTTTATTCTGTTGGTATAATCTCTTGGTATTCTATTGTGGAGACCCTGTAGCTTCTGCTTTTTTCTTGTTCCAACTGTATTATTTTGGTATAATATCTTGGTATTCTCGGGGTGGAAATTTTCCTTGCATTCTCATGGTATTCTTTTACTCCTGCAACATTGGCATTTTCCTTCAGGTGTCGAGTATCTTGTTTCCAACTAGATTCATTTATGTAGACCCTTTGGCTTCTACTATTTCCTTGTGTATTTCATCAGGAACATCAGCAATTTTGGAAGAAATCTCTTGATATTCTACTCTTCCTCTGCCAGTGAACTTTTCAGCATGTTCTTGGTATTCTCTTTGTGGAAATTCTCTTGGGATTATCTTCCTCCTCCATTGGAGTTTTCAGCACGTTATTAGTATTCTTTTATTTGGAAATTCTTTTGGTATTCTATTCCCCTGCAGCATGGTATTCTCGTTATACTGGAAATTCTCCTAATATTCTCTTCCTCCTGCAATGGTTTCTATTTCTTGATGTTTGAGTATCCTATTGGCATAATCTCTTGGTATTCTGTTGTGGAGACCCTGTGGCTTCTACTATTTTCTTGTTCCAACTGCATTCTTTTGGTATAATTTCTCGGTATTACTTTCCTCCCGCAACATTGGTATTTTCCTTCACACTTTGAGCATCTTATTTTGAACTGGATTCATTTTTGTAGACCCTATAGCTTCTATTATTTCCTGGTATATTTCATCAGGAACATCTGCAATTTCTTGGTATTCTGTTTGAAGAAATATCCTGATATTGTGCTCTCCTTTTGCGAGTGAAGCTCTCAGCAAGTAATTGGTATTCTCTTTGTGGAAATTCTCTCGGAAGTTTCTTCCTCGTCTAGTGGAGTTTTAGCATGATGTTTGGTATTCTTTTATGTGGAATTTCTGTTGGCATTCTATGTCCCCTATAGCATGGTATTGTCCTTGAAGTGGAAATTCTTCTGGTATTCTCTTCCTCTTGCAATGGTTTCTATTTCTTCATGCTTGAGTATCCTGTTCCAACTGTACTATGCTGGTATAATCTCTTGGCATTCTGTTGTTGAGATCATATGGCTTCTACTATTTTCTTTTTCCAACTGTATTCTGTTGGTATAATATCTTGGTATTCTCGTGGTGGAAATTCTCCTTGCATTTGCTTGGTATTCCTTTCCGCTTGCAACATTTGCATTTTCCTTCTTGTGTTGAGTTTCTTGTTTCCAACTGGATTCATTTCTGCAGACTATACGGCTTCTGCTGTTTCCTTGTATATTTCCTGAGGAACGTCAGCAAGTTCTCTTGGTATTCTCTTCCTCTGCCAGTGAAGTTTTCGACAAGTTCTTGGTAATTTTTAAATGGAACTGATCTCCTGGTATTTCTTTCCTCATACAGTGGAGTTTTCAACATATTCTTGATTCCGGTATTCTATTTCTCCTGCACTATTAATATTCTCCTAGTATTCTTGTCCTACTAACCATTCCTTGTATTTTCTTCCTCCTGCAACGGTTTCTATTTCTTCATGCAGTAACTTGTTCCAACTGTATTCATTTGTGGAGAACCTGTGGCGGCTTCTACTATTTCCTTGTATATTTCTTCAGAAATGTCAGCCAACACTTGAGTGTTTTGCAAGTGCTTGATATTCTTCTAGAGGCCATCCTTCTGTTCTTCTACCTGGTATTGCGATCTCCTTCATGTTTGACCATCTCCTTTTCACCTTCTCTTTGTTTTGAGCATTCTTCAATTAATTTTATTTCCTTTTACACTTGTGTGTCTAACATAATCTCCTTTTTATTTTTTCCTCAGGCCCAGTTCTTGACATTTTCCTGGGAGCAGTTCTTCTGTTAGCCTATCAGTACCTGCAACATCTAGATTTCCTGTGGAGGGTGAAAGCATCTTTTTATACTATTTATGTTCAAAATATGATGGCTGACTAATGCTGAAAATATGTTGCTGATGGAAGCTCTAAGATTTATCAATGCCATGACATCTGATGTTATTGCACCAATCCTAGAAAATATTTGGTTGTCAAAATGGTAGGCCTGAATTTTACTATCCTATTTACATGAAGTCTTTGGCTTTGATGTTTTATCCTTCTTTTAGGCTAAGATTTTTTAACTAAGCAAAAGAATAAAATACTGGAGGGGGAAGGCCTGCAACTCTTTTAGTTTGCAATTTATTGTAATGTTCTGATTTCCACTGTTGATCATTTCCTGATCTGAAATTCTTCTCCTCGGGTTTGGCCTAGTCACCATTCAATAATGGCTATATGGCTCATGTGTCTCATGTCTATTGGTCTATAAAGATTAGACTGTTACTTTCACCAAATCTTTATTTTGTACTCGTGTTTGATTCTATTTTATGGTCCATTTTTCATGCCTGGATCTTCAGGATGGATGGCTGGTAGTTTGCTATTGCCCAGTATTTTCATTTGATAGCATATTTCATTCTGGTAAAAATAATTAAGGTTTAGGTTTGCTGTAACCTGTAAAATTTTCTTACCTACAAGCTATCTTAGGACGTGAAAAGGATTTTATGAAGCAGCTCTACAAAAACTGTGAGGACCAAAGGATAATATATATATATAAATTTTCTGAAGGCAATTGAATAAAGGTATGACAACATGTATACATATTTTTGTGTGTCCAAAATATCTTCTCAATTCTCTCTCCTTTTGATTTTATCATTTCTTAGGAATACCTGGACACTCTTGATGAACTTCCTAAGAATTTCCAATAATCCTTTCTCTAACAGGAGAAGAATTTCTTTCTGGAGTATCTCAATATTTTTGTCACTTATAACTTCTTCGCTCTGCAAATATTTTTTGAGATGGGAAAAGCAAATGTTAGAGAATATTGACAAGATTGAAGCATAAGTGTATCCCCTATATTGGTCCTTTACATTTTTCATTTTGTCCTATTTCTGCAATTCAAAAATGTCTATTTTCTTAATTGGGTTAGTATAATCTTGGATTTCAGGTTGAAGAGCAAAAGCCCAAGACTGTTTCCCACAAAGGGGATACGTGTTTGCTTTTGAGGAGGTCAAGGAAGAACTTAGATGTTTTGACAGTTTTCTTCTACTTTCTCCTTCTCAGCTTTATGAATCTCTAGGCCATCACACAAATTAGTGGGAGTTTCTGTGGAATGGATAGAGGGATCAATACTGACTCAAAAGCAGCCAATGCCATGGCATAAAGGTTAAAGCTACATTTCTTACATATGTAACATCAACATATTTTTTAGACTTATTATCCTATATTCTGGTCACGAATCATCAGGTCATGTCCATATGTGGGCAACCTTGCTTCTGCAGAAGCACCTTGGGGTCCTTCAGAAAGCTAAGTAGCCAAATCGTATTCTGTCAGACTTTAATCAAAACAGAATTTTCTGCTGTCAAGAAAACTTTGAAAGAACATATAAGACAGTGGTGGTGGATTAATGGATAAAAATTTCAGGATGAACAAGTGGCAATTCTGAAAGATAGGCCATCGGAACAAAAAGGTCTGACACTAAGAGAAATTCAGAAGATGGACTACCTCTACAGGGTAATTGATTCTCTTCTTGCTTTGTTGCACTAGCCATTATAATTCTCTGGCCATAAAGATATTTTCAATACTATAATCTTTTGTAGAAGAGGAAGGAACCTAAAGTTATTAATTTTTGGATTGATGATCAAAGGTGATTATGATATTGAAAACATATAGGTATTGGCACCTCTTCCAATGCTTTGGTTTGCAGTGTTCATGGTGAATTTGGCCACATATCCAGTCACTGGCAGTGGTATTAACCTTGCATTTTGCTTTCAAACCTCATTATTTGAGACGGAAAACAGATGTTAGGGAATATTGATAAGATCCAAGCACAGGTGTACCCTATATAGGTTATTAACAACACGACAGTCTGTCTGTTACATTTTTCTTTTTGTCCTATTTCTGCAATTCAAAATTGTCTTTTTTTTAATTGGGTTGGTCTAATCTTGGATTATAGGTTGAAGAGCAGAAGCCAAGACTGCTTCCCACGAGGGGTATGGATGTTTTCTTTTGAGGTCAAGAAGGAAAATCAGATGTTTTGACAGGTTTCTGCTTTCTCGCTTTCAACTTTATGAATTTTTCTTGACACCTTGTTCTGGTACTTTTTGTCCAAGGAAGGCCTGCTGCATGAATAGCATCATAAAAACTGCTCTTTTCGTTATGTATTATTTGGATACATAATTTCTTTGACAAAATGGGAGAATTAGATAAATAAATAAATAAATAAAAATTCACTTTTTCATTTGGAATTTTTCATGTATGAACCTCCTGATGCTAGGGATTTAAAAGTTTTGAGCAGTCATGTGATGAGCCTATCCAATCAAATGCGCTTAAAAATTAGCCAGTAGGTCACAGGTTTATGCTTAGCAATAAAGGAACACCACCAACCTAAATTCTGTGGAACATGATCATCGATTTTATATATTTTGACTGTATGGAAAAATCAAATTCAGTTTACTGCCATTAGGTAGGCATATCCAGATAGGCTTACCACTTCGCATTTCATTTATGATTATGCACTATAAATGGGACAAGAACCTATGAGGTGTGGTGAAGAATCAAATGCACTCATTTTGTGTGCTTATTTATGTTGCTGGATTCTGAAAGCCGTCGAGGCTATCAGCTTGGAAGTGATGTTTATTTTGACAATGAGGAGGCAGTTATAATTGTTGCATCAAATATTATACCTGTTTACATATTTATCCAGCAATATTTCTTATCTTGGTTATATACTATTGCCTTTTCTTGTTTATCAGTTCTATAGAGGAGCCTATTTCTTTTTCTTTTTTTTTTTTCCCTGCATAATATTTCAGACTAACTGCGTGGATAAAGATTATGGCTATGGACTTCAATACATAATCATTATTACTATGATCATTATCATTTGCATTTTCCACATTAGGAGTTCTTCATTTGCAAGGTAAGAGATAATTCGTTTGACACAAGATAAGACTTATGTAAGCTTACAATGCTTGATTGTAACCAAATTTTTAATTTCTTGTCAACGATTTCAGCAATCTATTTCTCAAGCATGCCGAAAAATGTGAAGGAGGAAAACAACACAACATCAAGAGTACATTGGAGATACATATTTCAAAATCATTCAGGTAAGTCATTACTGAACTAAACCTTGAAAATTTTTTCTATGCATCACTAAACTAAAGCTTGAACTCCAGCTAAAAAATCAAACTCTTAACTCCAACACAAATCAAACTCAAAGTTGAATCGAACTCCTAACTCCAATGCAAATCGAATTCAAAATCAAACTCCAACGCAACGCAAATCTATTTCAAGCTCCAACGCAAATCGAACTCGAATTCCAACACAAATCGAACTCGAACTCCAGCGCAAATCGAACTCGAACTCCATCGTAAATCAAACTCCAACTCCAATGCAAATCGAACCCCAATAGCACTCCAACTCGAACTCCAAATCCAAAAACACTCAATTTTATTTTGTAGTGTATAACATAACAAAGTAAAAAAAAATACTTACATATATTTACATATATATATATGTATATATTTCCTTTTGTTTTTTTACGGGAAGCTCCTTTGAACAGTTATTAAGGGTATTTGGATAGTGTTGTGAATAAGGAAAGAATGGAAGAGAGGAAAGAACTTTTCTCTTATATTCTGTAATGTACAGTCTTGCCCTATATATATACAGGAATTCTAAAATAGGAAAATAACTATTACAGTAATAATTCCTATAAAATAGGCACTAATACAGAAG
>JAXGGT010030378.1:0-13948 GCA_035583425.1 Marsdenia floribunda
CATATACATATATATAGTTTTTGAAATGATAATTGAAAATTTTAATCAAAATAAGGTGCCTAATATCAGAAATTTCAGTAAAATAAAAAATATTTATGTTGAGGACTAAATTCACTGATTTTCTTAAATTGAAATGTTCTTATAAATTTGAGGTCCATTTCATAAAATTCAGAAACTTCAAGTCCTGGGCTTGTATACTCAAAATAATATCAGTAAAATATAAGTCCTTAAAGTAGGAAAGATCTACAACAAAGATTTATACCTTATCCAATCCAACAAAAAGAAAAGCATATGCCAATACATTTCTTCGATCTCTCTTGAATCTTTGGTTCCTCTCCACACACTGCCAACAAATTTTTCTGGTAATTATAAATTGCAAAAAAAAACAAAATCAAGATAAGGAAAAAAAAAAAAAAAAAAAAAACAGATCTTTTCCCAGGAAGAAAGAAACCAAGAAATAGAAAGAAAAACAGCAGCCTTTTTTTAGTCCATTGAAAAAGGGAAGAAAAGGAAAAATGGCATCAGCAACAGCAAGAGCTTCCTTCACATTTAACCTATCAACCACCTCTACATCCCAACCATCCATTCCTAAACCCAAATCCCACCTCACATTTCCTCCTCTACTCCCTACACTTCAACCAGTTTCAGCTTTGCATGCCCATAAAAAATCCCATTTAAGAAATCTGTTGATGTATCCAATAAAAGCTAAATAGCTAATTCCAATTGTAATTTGGGTTTCCAAAAACTCCAAATAAATAAACATATTACAATGTTAGAGCAAACACCAGTTTGGACTATTCAGACAGTCTTTCAATCAACCCCATCGATTGCTTATTAGGTACTTCTAGTGACAACTTGTGCCCTTTTATTTAACAGTTAATGTACAGAGAAATTTGCTGATACCTTTTCCCCTAGTCATCCATGAAGAAATAGAGAAAATCACACATATTAATTCACCAGTGAACAAGCCATCTAATCATCTTTTAGTCAATAATCACTAAATAGCTCAATAACCTGTTCCTTATCTGGTTTCTTTTTTTAAGACTTACATAGGGAAAAGAAGGTTGAAAATACAAATGAATCTAAAGGATACAGAAATAAATAAAATAAGAACTGCAAAAAGAGTATAAGAACTGTCACTTAATCTTTCCAGAAAGAAAAAATTTGCACAAGAAAAATTTCCAATTTCTGTGTGTATCTGTTTCCACTGGTGAGGATAACTAAGATAATGATCTTAGAGTCGAACCTATCTAAGGTCTTTGCCTTCATCGACCTAAAAAATTCCATTGCACTAATTCTTCAAACCTATTTTTGAACTGGCGATCTGAAAATGTCTTCATGTACCAGTTACTATCAATAAATCAGCTTCAAGTTTATCAAATCTACCTCCTTACGTTTGGAATCTTCCCCATCTCATGTAATGGATGTCAGATTTTATGCATTTCATTAATCATGTCACTTGAAGTACTGAACTCGGAAATGGACAAATGTCTAAATTGTTTTACAATTGCAACTAATTTTTTTAGAAACACTCAAGAAGGCACATAGCTCTTCTTGAACAATATCCAATATTCATATTCTTGTCTATAAAAGCCCCGAACACTGACTTTATAAGGAAACTGAACATCAAATGCTAACACTTTTCTTGTTACTCTCTAGAGAAAGAGAATTTCAACAAATCTAACTCTTTTAGTACACAGCAAACTCCTGCTGCCAAAAGTGGATTCTAGTAACAGCTATATTTTACACCTATATGGGTAACCTACATACTAACTTAACTCCAAAAAGTTTTTCAGGATGACTGGTTTCACACATACACACCCTATGAAGAAAGGAAATGGAAACAGAAACACAACAGATACTACTGATGCAAGGAGAGGGGCAATATATATTAAATTAAGACACTATCTGGAAGTCTGCATTGAGTGGTTGCATATGGCTATCAAATTATTCACAAAGATGAAACTTAAATTTGTTCCTTACATGAGGATAGCCAGTTTCTATAAATCATTATAACAACTTTCACAGAGCCGAATTGCTCATTTTGCAAATCCTTGTAAAACCTCTGTTCCAAATACTCGGTAATCTTAACAGAAGCCTTCTCATACCCAGGAATATAATCATAAACGGAAAATAGGGATTTAATTTGCAAGATATAGTAAAATGTCACTAGTTTCATATGGGTTAAATCAATTAGGAGAACCACATAATTTGTACCCAATGTTATTGAAGAACAAACCAAAAATAGCAACAATATATCATCGATATTATTTATTTACTCCAGTAAAAAAAAAAAAAAAACTCAAAAGTGAGCAAGCAGCCCCGTCAGCCTGACAGTTGTCTCAAGACATGCTCTGCGTTCTTAGATTTTTTTCTAAGCTTACCTACTTCTGCAGTGAGAGTTGTCACCTGAGAATCCACTGATGTCTTTCAGAAGACTCTCCTATTAATGTCTTCATTTCAGCTTGCAATACAGCTTCATGTGAATCCGGTTCCGAAACCGTCTGTCAAATGGAGATCAGATGCGGTACAACATATTCGGATTTTTTACGGAATTTTCGGTCAACGGAGCCCGGCAGCACCTCAGCAAACTCATTCAAAAACACCCTATTATTACCTTCGATTGATCTGTGAAGTATATCATTGAGCCACTCCCCTGTCAGGTGGCAGCAAAAGATATTCCGTATTCCACATTGTAACGATTTCTTTTGCATAAAGACGCCTGCCATCTATCTATGGAAGTCAGAAAACTGAGAATCAAATTTTTTTTTTTTTGTTTTTCTGAAAAGTAAATGAAAGTCAGATGCTGTATAGAGAACTTCATTAGCCTAATCCCAAAAACTCATAATTCAGAAACCATTAATTAGTATAGACCAATTAATCTTTGCAACTCTCTTTACAAAATTTGCACCAAAATTATTGTTAATAGACTCAGGCCAGTACTGAAGGATATCATTAACCCACTGCAATCTAGCTCGCTTTTCAATTGCCTGAACATATCTTAGATACGATCCACACTACTAAATTCCAACATCATACTCCTTTTAAAGATATTGTATATGTCACCAACAGAAAAATAAAAAATATATTGCTTTCATACTAGCTATTGGATTCCAGTACATCTTACTACTCAGAAAAATAGATGTACAGGAGTTGGATAAATAGTAGTAAGAATTACAAGACATCCATTCATAAGTATGCAACAGGTACAATCATGGCAATCAAGGATTGTAATAAACTCCAGGAGCTCATCAAACTGTTTAACCAACAGTATCTGGCTGTTTATGTTAATTGTCCTTCATCAGCTCTAACTATTAAATAAATAGAAAAGCAGAAGACTAAACCATTGTCTCCCACCTGCTATCGTGTAATTTCAAGCCAATTGACACTGAACCATAGCAGCACCAATGTAGAAAAGTGAAAGGTAGAAAACTCAAAATTCCATTTTACAATGTTTGCTACATGGTTGGAAGCCTAAACAGTCCTCAAATAAATTTTAAATAGACATGATTGTTATATGCTATTGTTTAATAAATATTGGATTAAATACTTACCTAAAGAATTTTTTTTTTTTGTGTGTGTTACCCAATAAGTTAAACTAAATTAGTTATCACAAACTCAAATACCGGAAAATGGACCTAAACAAGAGTCAAATAATAGGGAAGACCTCAGTCACTTTGGGAGGAAGAAATTCCTTAAGATGAAGTAAAATAAAACCAAGCGAATGCCCGGCGCCCAGATTTTCTAACTTTTGTACAACTTCTCAAAACATAAAAGAAAACTCGGCAAACAAACTGATGCCACAGAACAAGTACTTTCTTCATCTGAGGTGGGACTCAACTCAATTTAACAGAAGCCTTGTACATAATATGCATTGCAAGATATAGTAAAATGTCACGAATTTTATATGGGTTAAATCAATTAGGAGAATCACCTAATTTGTACCCAATGTTATTGAAAAACAAACCAAAAGTAGCAACAATATGAACCAACCCATTATATCATCAATATTATTTACTTATTCAGGGAAAAAGAAAAAACTCAAAAGTGAGAGAAGAGGCGGCACATGCGCGGCCGCCCGTCAGCCTGATAGTTGTCTCCACACTTTCTCTGCCTCCTTAAATTTTTTTCGAAGCTGCTCCACTTCTGCAGTGAGAGTTGTCACCTGACTTTGGATATTAGAAATAGAGGAATCCACTGATTCCACCATTAATGTTTTCAGTTCAGCTTGCAATGCAGCTTTATTTGAAGCTAAAACCACAGCATAGTTTTCTTCTTCCTCCTCTAAAACCCTCTTCCTCTTTTCACCCCTACTTCCTGAATCATCAATATGACCCATTAAGAATTCTGGACCGTAGAGTTGTTTTCCCCGCCAAATGGAGATCATCTGTGGCAGAATTTTTTCGGATTCTTTAAGGTATTCCATTTCTCTGTCAAGGGCGCCCGGTAGTACCTCAGCAAACTCATCCACAAACACTCTATTACTTTCAATGGATCTGTGAAGTATATCGTTGACCAAGTACAGAAACACGAATCTCCTGTCAGGCGGCAGCGAAAGATATTCTGTATTCCACATTCTAACGATCTCTTTTGCATTGGCGACGTTTTCAAGACACCATTTGGATAAATCTTCTACCTGGTTCTTCGACTCAGTGAGCTCTCTCAGTGATTTCAACAAATATTGTGAATCAAAGAGACATGCCATTACTATAGAAGACAAAAAAATGAGAATCAGATTTTTTTTTTTTTTCTTGATAAGCAAATGAGACTATAAGAGTCAGATACTGTTTAGAGATTCAAAGATAATGAACTTTTTTTTTTTTGGACTAATAATATATAGAGAAATTGGACTAATAAAACTGACAATAAAATATCTAAATATCGCAATTCTTTAAATTCATAACCTAAAAATTAAATCTAAAATATATTTAAATTCCATTATATTTTAGCATTATCAATTAAAATCTCTTTAATTATCTTAAATTAATTATACATTAAATCTTTTTAATATTAACAAATATATATATATATTTGTCTTATTACTATCTACAGTCGATAAATTATTATTATTAGTAAATCATATAATCTTAATTTTGGGATATATATTGATAAATTCTAAATATTTAATTAATTTTCAAAATATTAATTCTCAATTTAAATATTAATATTTCACTTTATATAATTTTTACTCTTTCCTTTATTATTATTATTATTATTATTTTGTGAGGACTACTTAATTTTGATTATTATGATTATTTATCAATAATGGCCTTTTTTTTTTTCTTCCTTTTTTAACGTGCAATATATTATTACTATTACACTATATATACATATATATTATTTTTTTAGATTTGCAAAATAATTTTAGTTATACTAATATTTTCTAAACTATTTAAAGATTAAATTAAAATAAAAATAAAAAATAATTATTAAATATAACACTTTAATTATTTAAATATTAATTTTTCATTCATGAACATTACTTCGTGAATGAAATGGCATTGTTTTTTCCTCAAAAAAAAAAAAAAAAAAAAGACTCTTTTCCTTTATTATTATTATTATTATTTTCTCAAAATAATCTCTCATAAAAATTGATAAAGATGAGTTGATAATAGCCTCATATAATCCTAGATGACATGAGTTAAAGAAGAAAAATTTTCAAATTAAAAAAATAAGAAAAATTTTTTGTATTGGTTTTATTACTATTTTCGTTTTCCAATCTTGATTCTAAATCTTAAAAAATTAAGAATTTGGTCCTATAACTATTTTAGTTTTCGTAAATTGGTCCATTCGACTAAATTTGTGTAATTTTTCGGTCATTTTGATTACGTGAAAAGCATATAAATAAATACAATACTTTACCCATTGTCATAAAATATCGTAATAAAATTGAGTATGTGCTTAAGTTATGAAAAAAAAAATAGTTATAGGACCAATTTCTAAATTTTTCTAAGATTCAGGACCAAGTTGAAAAAAGAAAATAATTATAGAATCAAAATAAAAAATTTTCTAAATAATAATAATAATAACGGGTCTCTTTCAAAAATACAGTTCCTATTGAAAGAGGATCTTTTTTTTTTTTAATTATTTATTTATTACATTTATAATACATTATAGGTCCTTAATTTTAGTCCTCTAATTTTTCCTTTTTAACTATTTTAATCGCTTAAGTTATTAATTTTGGTAAAATAAATTTGTGTGGTAATTTTCTTTTTTGAAATTGGTTCTTGGGTTAAGTATTTAACTGACAATGTTGATCAAAAATTTTTATTATTATTAGGTCGTTAGTAAAATATGACTATTTATTTATTAATTTATTTTTTAAAAATAAGCCAAGATAAAAAGATAAGAGACAAAATTTTATAGTTTGTCATATAATAACAAATTTAATTAGTAAAAAAAAATTATAATATAAATAAGATAGTACAAAATATAAAATTATTCGAAATTTATAATTTTTTTTTGAAAATATAATTATTTAATTAATCAAAATAATAAATAAATATTAAAAGATTAAAAAAAAAATGTTATTTGAAGGACAGTCCTAGTAGGACTCTTGTAGGATATATTTGTTTAGGTTTAATGGGATTCTTTTAGAGACAACATCGGTTTCAACTTGTTTCGATGGAATCCCATTAGAATTGAATGAGTATTTTTTAAATATATATTTTTTAAATAGATTATTATAATTAAAAAATAAATAAAATTTATCTTATTATTTCGACAGAGAATTTCCTAAGACATTGTTTACGTTAATAATAAAAAATAAACTATGTATTAGTATAATTAATCTTAAAAATTAAAGCCGTTAACTTCTTTTAAATCAATAATTATTACTTTTTTTTAAAAAAAAATAAAATAGTAAATTTATAATTTGTTTAATCTGAGTATAATTTCTATTTTTTAATAAAAAGTAATAAATATTGATTTAAAGGAAGTTAAAGGTGTGAGTTTTGACTGTTGATTACAGAGGTTTTAATTTTATTTTTATTGGTAATGTAGAAAATATCTAAGGAGATCCCGCGTCCAACAAAATATATCTTAATTGGTAAAAACATTATTTATGATCCAAAAAATAATAAATTCGAGAAACAATAAAAACAACAAAGTCTCAAATTAAAAAAAAAAAAAAAAAAAAGACTTATCTAAATCAACAAATTCTTCAAGGGAAGACTTCAATAATAATTTTAAAAATTAAGCTTTATATCATTTCAACAATATATATATATATCTCTGTTTTTTCCTTTTTTTTTTTTTTTTCTCTAAAGCATTATTGTAACTAAATTTGTCTACCGAATAATTTTAGTAAAAGTCTTAGATTATTAAAATATTATTTGTATTTCTTAAAAATTACATACAAAAACTCCATAGGTAAAATTAGATAACGGTGCATACATACTTGTATTTGTTAGGAATTGGAATGACAATTAAAATCCTACTTGTCGAGAACTCAGTCTGAACCTGAGATTTTGATCCCAAAATCTTCTCTTTAATTAAATTTGGGAACAAAAATGATAATTTTTTGAAATAAAAAATCGAGATTGGAGCGAGAAAAGTATCAACCTTAATTGTCAAAATTCAATGCAGATGTCTCATTGTTTTATATGTGCATAGAATTTGTTTATTTTTTAATGTTAAAAGAAAAAAAAAAAATTATTAAGATTTAAATAGTATTCGTTTAGAAAGATTGGTAAATTTAAGTCTCAATATTTACTATTTAGTTTCAATATGTTCTTTAAATTCAATCTATTTTCTGAACATTTTTGCATTCTACAGTCTTATTATTAATTCTAATAAGTTGCTCATATTGCATGTCCCCGTGAGTTGTTAATCCAAGAACCATGCAACTTTAGTTTAATAATTTGATTAAACGTTAACAAATAATTTTACATTATATAAATAATACATATAATATTAGGGAAAAAACGTTAAATGTAATTATACATATGAATTATGTGTTAATATATGAAAGTTTTTATTTTTAATAAATATTTAATATTAAAATAATAATAATAATAAAAAAAAGGATCCGTTAGAATTGAATCAATTTATTTCAAAAGAAACTTATAATATTTTAAAATAAAATTTAATTTAAAAAAATAAAATTTATCTCAATATATCGCTATTCTTCAAATTCATTACTTAAAAATTAAATCTAAAATATATTTTGCCATTGTCAATTAAATTCTATTTAAATTTCTAGATAATTATCTTAAATTAATTATACATTAAATCTTTTTAATATATATATTTATATATAGTTGTCTTATAACTATCTATAGTCTCGAAGAATCATTATTATTATTAATAAATCATATAATCTCAATTTTAAATATGTATTGATAAATTCTAAATCTTTAATTAATTTTTAAAATTATCATTATAATTAAATAATTAAATAATTATTTAATTAGCTATGTGTGTTATAAATACAATGCTAACCCCTACCTATCAACACAAACAAACAGTCAACGCAGCCATGTTAAAAAAGAGATCAAAGGATGATAAGAAGGTTGATTTGATAAGTGATCTTCCCCCAAATATCATAGAAACTATCCTTAATAAGGTTCCAATAAAGGATCTTATAAAAACAAGCATATTGTCAAGGCAGTGGAGGTACATATGGACTAGAGTCTCTAATCTAGTCTTCAATTACGATTTTTTTGTAGAAGACACTTGTTCTGAACATCTCCTTGCGAAATTGATTACCAATTATCTTTTTCTTCATGAAGGAACTATTCAAAGATTTTTCATCAAATATTTAGTACATCCGGGTATTCCTAAAATATTAGATCAATGGTTACTTTTTCTTTCGAGGAAAGGTATTAAGGAGTTATGTATTGGATTAATGGAACCCCAATGGTTTGAGGCACCTTCTTATCTATTCAATTGCAGAGAGTTGACTTATTTAGAAATGAGTCATTGTAAAATAGGAAGCCCACCGCCATCTTTTGAGGGTTTTTTGTTTTTAAAGTTCCTCCAACTTCAAAAAGTTGTCATGCCTGATCTGAGTAGCATGATCTCAAATTGTCCACTTCTTGAGACAATAATAATTTTAAATTATGTTCCATTGTTCAGATCAGATCTTACACTTAGTGCTCCAAGTCTCAAATATTTAACCTTGGTAGGAAAGATTAAGGATGTATATTTTAAAAATACTCCACTTTTAATTTACTTGAATTTTTCTGTTGTATCCATGGATGAACCTAATGAAGATGATGCTATTGTTGAACACTTGAGATGTTGCAACTTTCACAGATTTATGGAAAGAATCCCTTGTATTGAAAAGCTTGTTGGATATGGATACTTCTCATATGTGAGTGATAATCTCTTCTAATATTTAATAGTAGAATATTTTAAGAAGATATATATATATATATATATATATTCATGATAATTTGATGATTTTCGACTCTTTCAATTACATTTATGAATTTGAAAGAAAAATCAAATTAAATAAATAGGGACTATAATGAGTCAATTATTTCTTCATTTATTTTCAATCTTTTAGAAATATGAATGAAATTATTATCCATCTTTATTTATTTATTTCCTCTTATTATTTAAAGTATTTTTTTTGAAATTCTTACATTTTTTCTCTTTCTTTCTACAGTTCATAAGTAAAGGTATACAAAGAAACAACAACATGTTATTACAACAACAATATAATCAACTCAAGCATATTACATTAACTCAACTAAATTTTTCAAAAGTAGACGAGACACGACTTTTTCTTCGCTTAATCATAAGTTCTCCGAATCTAGAAGAACTATATATCTCGGTAAGTCTTTTTTTCCTTTTATTATTATTATTCTTAATTGCATTTTTTTTTAAAAAAAAAAAAAATAAAAAAGCTTATATACATTATCTATGTCAGGAAGTTTTTTTTAAGCCGACGACAATATCTCTTCACTGGAATTTGATTATAAAAGAAGAATGTCCGGACAACGAATACATCTTTAGGAAATTAAAGAAAGTAGAAATACTGTTCTTGAAGTGGACAATGGAATTCGTGAAGTTCATATTTGAAAGAGCTCCACAACTGCAAATGATGAATGTTAAATTGGATAGTAGAGATGACTGGAAGGCTTTATTAGCTTTGTCATCCTACCGTCGGATTTCTCCACAAGCACAACTCTTTTTTCTAGGTGAGGACTACTAGATTTTGATTATTTATTAATAATAACCTTTTTTTTAAGTGTCATTTATTGTTATTATTATTAAACTATATATATATATATATATATATGTATATTTGTTCTTCTACATGGGTATAATAATTTTATTTATATTACTATTTTTTCAATTATTTAAAGATCAAATTCAATTTGAATAGAAAAAAAAAATGATTATTAAATGTAACACTTTAATTATTTAAATATTATTTTTTCACTTTAAATAGTTTTCACTCTTTCTTTTATTATTATTATTATTTCCTCAAAATGATCTCTCATCAAAAATGATAAGATGAGTTGAAATTAACCATATATATAATCTTAGACATCATGAATTAAAGATGAAAAATCTTCAACTTAAAAAAAATAAATAAATAAGGAAAATTTTTGGTATTGGTCCTATAATTATTTTCTTTTTGTGAACTCGATTATAAATCTTAAAAATTAATAACTTAGTCTTATAATTATTTTCGTTTTCGGAATTTAGGACTTTTGAAAATTAATAATTTGGTTCTATAATTACTTTCATTTTCGTAAGTTTCTTCCGACCAAATTTGTAAAATTTTTCGATTTTTTTAAGTCAAGTAAAAAGCACCTGAAAAAAACACAATACTTTACCTCTTCTCATAAAATGTCTTCATAAAATTGAGTATGTGTTTAAGTTATGAAAACAAAAATAGTAATAAAACTAAATTCTAAATTTTTTAAGATTTAAGATCAAATTAGGAAAACGAAAATAATTATTGGACTAAAACAAAAAATTTTCTAAAAAATAGTAATAACAATAATAATGGACTCTTTCAAAAATACAGTTCGGATTGAAAGAATATATATATTTTTTAATTATTTATTTATTATATTTATAATACATTATAGGTCCTTAATTTTATTTTTGGTGTATTTTAAGTACTTTTATTTTTCTTTTTAACTCTTTTGATCCCTTTAAATTATTATTTTTGGTAAAATAAATTTTTGTGTTAATTTTCTTTTTTAAAATTGGTCCTTTATTAATCAGCTAATTGTCGATGTTGATCAAATATATATTTTTTTAATATTAGGTCCTTCAACGTCAATAAAATATGACTATTTAATTATTAATTTATTTTTTAAAAAAGACAAGATAAAATTGAATTCTAGTTTTATCAATATCTTGTTTATCTTATATATACATAAAAAATAAATTTTGATTTTATCATTTAACTTATATTAAGTATAAAGATAAGAGACAAAATTTTATAATTTGTCATATAATAGCAAATTTAATTAGTAAAAAAATTATAATATAAAGAAGATAATACAAAATATAAAATAATATTAATTTTTAATAATATTTATAATATATTTGAAAGTTACAATTTTTTTAAAAAAGATGATTATTTAATTAATAAAAATAATAGATAAATATTAAAAGATTAAAAAAAAAAATTAATGGAACTTTTGAAATATTTGTTTAGGTTTAATGGGATTCCTTTGGAGATAACATCGGTCTTAACTATTTCGAAGGAATCCCATTAGAATTGAATGAGTATTTTATTTAAAAAAACAAACAAAATAATATATATATATATATGTGTGTGTGTGTATATATGTGTGTATATATATATATCTTGAATAGACTATTATAATTAAATAAAATTTATCTTATTAGTTCAATACGAAATTTTTTAAGACATTTTTTAATATATTGTTTACGTCACCAATAAAAATAAAACATGTCTCATTTTAATTAATCTTAAAAAATTAACCTGTTAAAAAAAATATATATAATTTCATTATAAAAAATATAAAAACATAAAAGTAAATTTATAATTTTTTAATGTAATTATAATTTTTATTTTTTAAAAAAAGTAATAAATATTGATTTCAAGGAAGTTAACGACGTTAGTTTTTTAACACGTGCTTTATTTTTATTGGTAACGTAAACAATGTGTTAGAAGATGTCTTAAGAGATCCCGTACTGAAATAATAAGATAAATTTTATTGGTGGCGATATCTTAAAAAATGTCTTAGAAGATTCTTTACCCAATAAAACATATTTCAGTTTGTAACAATTTTACTTATGATTTAAGATATCGTGATTTCGAGAAACAATAAAAATAACAAAGTCTCAATTAAAAAAAAAAAAATATCTAAATCAACAAATTCTTTAAGGAAAGATATATATACATATTTCTCTTTCTTTTCTTTTTTCCCCTGTAAAGCATTATTGTAAGTAAATTTGTCTATCCAATAATTATAGTAAGACTCTTAAATTATTTGTATTTCTTGCAAATAGAATGTAATTGATCTCTTCAATCAAGCCTTGCTTGCAAAGCAAGGTTGGAGGCTTTTTTAACTCAACCTGAATCATTGGCGGCAAGAGTCCTTAAGCATAGATATTATGTTCATGGTGATTTTCTTCCGGCTAAAGTTGGCAATCAACCTTCATTCTCTTAGGGAGGTCTATTTTGTTTGGCAGAGATTTGCTGAAAAAATGTTTGAGATGGAGGCTTGGTAATGGTAGTAAGGTTAAAGCCTTCACTGATCTTTGGCTGTATACCAATGCCCTTCAAACCGATAACTCCTTCCTTTTTTCTCCATGAGAGATTGCTTGTTGCAGATCTACATGATAATGGCGCCTGGAATAGCTCTCTGCTGAGTGTGTTATTCTGTCACAGAGATAAAGAGATAAGATATTTGAAAGAATCCCAAACTGTGTGAGATAGTAATGTTCCTCCGAAAGTGAAAATATTTATCTGGAGATTATGTCATAGATTGCTGCCAAGAGGAGTTAATTTGCATCGCCGGCCGATGACCCAACATGCCACATGTCCCAGATGTTTGTTTGAGTAGGAAACTGTTACACATGTATTCCTTGACTGTACTTTTGCTAAACAAGTCTGGCACTTGGCGAATATTGACAATTATGCACTGCAGAAATCGGCTGCATCTTGGTTGCATTGGCTTGCTGATATTGCTGGAAATACTAAACGGTCCTTTCGATCTCTTGACAAAGTAATCGTGGTGCCACGAATGATATGAAATGCCGGAAATGAGCTGGTATTTAATGAGTGTCATCTAAACCCTCATGAAACCCTAGCTCGTGGGATGGAGACTCTTCGCGTTTATCGGCAACATGGAAAAATTGCAAGTGTCAGTAGCTGTTTAGCAAGCTTTCAAGGACTGAAGTGGGAACCTCCTTTGGATGGTTTTTACAAGCTAAACACTGATGCTTCATATACTCCAACAGGAGCAGTCATTCGTGACCACAAAGCGTTTATAATTTGCTCATTTGCAGGACCTTTGCATAACATGATTTCTGCTGAACATACAGAGATCATGAGTCTGTGGACTAGTTTTCTTTGGGCAAAACAACGTGGATTTTCGGCGTTCGTCACTGAAACATTGATAAGCATTGATAGATGATGAGATCTACAGGGTCTTATTTCCAATGTAATAAGAATTGATAGACTGGTGTAACATCCAGTACATGCATGTCTGATATAGAGTTTGAATATTAACTCTGCTAAATAAAATCAATGATTAATAAGGGATGGGTTTAAAGCCTACAATAACAAATCGCCAATGACAGAACCTCTTCTTGATGCTGGTATTACACCAAATCTCAAGTTCAAAGAGTAAAGTATGTCATTAGTGTGATTGCAAGCATTAAATAAATTAATTTATTCCATCCTGAGGTTATAAATTAATGCTTGGTACCTGCATTGAAAGGAGGGTAAATTTTAGATTCTTAATAAATATATAGGACAACTTGTCTAAGAAGATATTTTGTC
>JAXGGT010030389.1:0-13947 GCA_035583425.1 Marsdenia floribunda
TGATTACGTGACAAACTTATGTGATTTATTCTACTCAATTTATACTATTATTTTAATCATACAAAGCATACACACCACAAACCTATAGCCTCCATAGTATAATAGTGGGGGGAAAACACTTATTAAAAAGATAATATCTAAATAAATTAAGTTGTTTTTGGATTGAAGTTTTTTTTTTTTTTTTTTTTTTCCAATTTTTCACTCAAACTTAAAAAAATGTGGGGTACTTGTTTGGACATCACCTGACACAACACTATTCATATCTGTCAACTTGGCAAAAAAATATTAAAAAAAAGAGAGAAGATGAGAGTATTACCCAATTCTTTATAACAATACTATCATTACACAAATAAAATATAATATTTTTGTACTCTACTTATTAGACAACTTTTCACTTGTCTCCAACTTACTTTTCGTTTTCCGCAATACACTCCACTCAACTTGAAAAAACTAACAAACTAAAAAAAAAGGCTGCAATCCAAAAATACCTTAATTATTTGGGGAACAAAATTTCTTCACTCACTCAACTCAAATATAGTTGTAATTCAAACACATTATTAATCTTTTTTTTTTCTTTTTTCGGTAAGTAAACACATTCTTAATCTATTTTATAACATTTTGGTGGTATTAATTACTAAATATAAGTTTGGTCACATTGTTTTTTTTTTTTTTTCTTTATTTCTTTCTTTAACATCATTTTAATGGCTGTTTACATGAAAATAGTGTTTATTAGTATAATTAAAAATTTATTCTTCATTTAGTACTTAATTTTCCTTTTGTGTTGCAATTTTATGGTTTTAAGCTAAGATAATATTATAGAAGAAAGATGTACAAAATTGATGATGTTAAGGTCTATATATAGAAGGTTCTCAAAGTAGAAAGTTCAAGTAAGTACATTATAATCAATATTAATTGAAAATGGAGATTTGAAGACGAAAGTTCTCAATACATATGATGCTACTAATTGAAAAATCTAAATTAAAACTATTTTGGGCCGTCATGTAATTTTCTCAAATAGTAAGATTTATTTCGTAATTTTTGGTCAAGCATTGAGGGCATAGATGTAATTTTCTTGTAATAATAGAATAGGTTGTACACAAGTTCGGAGTTTTGATGGGATTTGGTGCATTAATGCTAATATGATCACACCCCATTTTGTAAATAAGTTGGTAACTCGATTGGCGTGACTATTTCTTATTTAGATTTTTTCGCTCAACTTGTCAAGTGCGAGATTTTGAGTACAATTCACACATTAGAGAATAGTCTTGTACTGTAACCTTTTGTCTCCTTCTGTGGATTTTTTCCGATGTAGTCAATAAGGATACTTATTTACTAAAAAATTAATAGAATAGGGTTCCTTTGTAATTTTCTCAAAATATTGAGATTTATCTCTATGTTTGATCAAGTCTTAAGGGTGTATAGGTAATTTTTCCCTCAAAAAAAAAAAAAAAAAAACAATTATTGAATGAATAGGACTATGTAATTAAACTCAATGTGACTTAACTCAGTTGGTAGTAGCTATGTTTATAATCCAAGAAATAATGAGTTCAAATCATGAGGAAAAAAACCTCAAAAAAAAACCACTTGAAGACGTACTTTGCATTTTCTAGTTGTTTTTCAAAATTAGTATTTCCTTTCTTTCATTAGAAATCTTTAACCATTCTAATATCTTAGTTAAATCATCTTATATCCAAAATTACTTTTACACTCATTCGAATTGAATCTCAGTCATGCCTAAAAAGTCTTACTCTTGTTTAAAAAAGTTTCATCCTAACTCTTTTAAATTACTTTTGTGGGAGATTTTAATCTGATAACTATTTTATTTATTAAAAAATTAAATTTAAATTTTGACTTTAAAAATTTTTAAAAAAAAAAATTTGAAAGATATTGTTGTTAGGTTTTCAAAAATGACGCTTTCAAAAACGTATTAGTAATAAAATTAATACTATACATGTATTATATATACATATGCTATTTTAAAAATAAAATTTGATTTAAATAATAATTTAGATAGGTTGATCTAAACAAAAATAATTTGAACACCAATTCCTTCAAATAAAAATAATTAAAAGATTATAAAGGTTAAATAATAAAATATAAATACTCACTTATCTAAATAATAAATAATATGAGAACTCAATTGTTAATATATATAAATAAAAGATGAAAAGGATAAACATATATAACAATTTTACCTATGAATACAAGTTGGTATATAATATAGATATAAATATAATATTAAGTCCAAGATCAATTTGACACATATAATACTTGCTTTGCAATTTGCTTTAAGCCAAATCCTAACTTAAGCATAGTATCTTTTTTTCGGAGACAATTATTTTTGGCATTTTTTCAAAAGAATTAGATTATTAAAATGATTTTTTTAAAAAAAAATTTCATTCTTTAACTATTTTATATTCTTGAACTAAATCCTCTATTTTTATTTTTTTTGATACTGGATCTTATACCCATTTATAATTACCTAACCTGATTTTTGGAGAAGCCACTAGTGGCAAGCTTAGATAGGGTAAAATGTACCATAAATCTTTTCTTTTTTTTTTTTTTTTTTGTAAGTAAGTAAATGTAGTATAAATCTTATACTATATATATACATATAAATACATACTCTACCTATTTTCTAAAGAAATACAAATATACCTAAAAAATAAAAAATAAAAATACTCGTACTAAAGAGTAATAAAGTTGCCATAATATCATGCTTTAATTTGTTGTCCAAAGAAAAATTTAAATTGTAACCTTAACGATTGCAGATCTTTTTGGAGTGGAATAAGTTGAATTTGATAGGATAGTTGTCGGATGACTAGTGACTTAATTAATCATTGGCACTCTATATTTAGACAAACACTTCATGAAATTTGGCCTAACCATACCTGTAGAATTCATGGAAATACAAGCTATTTTAAAGCAATATATAATAAATCTCAAGAGGGAAGTTAAACTTTTAGAAATTACAAACCACCTTGGGATCCTTTCTTAAAATTTTAAAGAATGGAGAATATAGTTTGTATGAATGTGAGAATGAGTAAGATACTAGCCGCCAAAACTGAAATTATCGACCATGGATTCTTGAAATACGTATACTTTAAGTCACTAATCCATGAATTGCAGTCATTAATCCATGAATTGCGTTCTTTGTTGCAATGCTCATTCACTTGCTTGAAAATTTCTCGATACGTAAAACCTGAAAGAGAAGCGGAGAGAGTGTTACCGAGTTTGTTGAACATGTCACTAACTTCTTTGTCATCTCCCAACCAATTTTTAATGATTCCCTTGACGCGAAGCTCTTGTATGTCCATTGGCTTGTAGATTAGGTAATCCATAAACGTGACGTAGTCTGTGACAAATGTCCCAGAATGTTTTAAATCGAACATGTACTGCTCGTATACAATTAGGTTTCTGAGGATAGTTTCAGTACCATCATCAATGATCAGAGGCGGGATTCTGATTTTCCCGTTTTCAAACTTGATATCAAGCCATGAGGTGCATTGCTTGGATTTCACGAATTTTATCCCATACTGTGTTAGCTCTGAAACACTTTTTATGAATAATTTATCATTCGATTCCTCCTCCTCCTGCTGCTTAAGGCCAAAGCAGGGCTTTCCAAGAGTGATGCATGAAAATTCAGGTCTCTTCTTTCCATCGGAATTCGGACCAGCAGCAATATTTTCTGTTTCTTTATTAATTGCTCTAGCAAATGAAGAACACCAGCTTTGGTACATTAGACTGAGTAAATGGAAGACATTTCCTGAAGAAGAAGAAGAAAAAGGAGAAGATTCAAAATTAATACCGGAATGTTCATTTAGGCAGAATACAGCCATAGAAATTAGATTCTCTTCTTCATTATCGTCAGGAATCTTGGTCATATCAAACAATTTAACCAGGATGAAAAAAGGAATCTGATTTTCAAACAATAGCAAATCTATACGAAGAATGTCCAAGATCCAAGCTATTTTGAAAATCGGGTCACGATTATCATCTTTCTTTTTATATTTTCTCAAGAACTCAACGATGAAGCATCCATCGAGAAGCATCATTTCCACGAACTCTTCTCGACTCAAGCTCATGTCCTCAGCGTAATAGCTTCGAGCTACTTCTTCATCTTCTATCAAGGACTCGATGTATCTCCATGCATCTGACTCGTTTTGTCTTTTGAGAATTCCCTGTAAGTATTCCAACTTATAGTTTTCCATCTTTTGCAAATTGTTTTTCCCCCTATGATAAGGTCCAATAGAGACCATTTTTGGCTCGTAGGCTGCTTCGTTTGTCATCCGTAGTAGATTATTAATTCTAAATATGAACTGATTACTGGATCTTTCTGATATCTCAGAAAGCTTTTTATCAATTCTCTCTGAAATTTTCCGAGTTAAGTTGTACATTTTCCCTGCAATTTTAAAAATAGTTGGTTAATAATTTTATACAGAGTATAGATATATATATTTTGAAATTTTTTTTGCATATGACTTGACTATCGAATCCATGACCTTTTATAGGCATGATGAAATTGTTACTAATTAAACTAGACTTCCTTATTTTTTAACATTATAATAGGGGATCGGAAAAAAAAAAAAAAAAAAAACAGTAATATAATGGCGTCTGCAAAGATGAAGATAAAGTGAATTAAGAAAACAATGCATGTACAGATCACCACAAGTTCATTTCCTCACCTGAATAATGAAAGCTGATCGAGTAAAATGAACCAAAACTTGATTAATTTGTTGTACGCAGCTGAAATCATCCAACTAAGTTTCGTTATATATAGAGAAAAAATAAAAGGTGGGGGGTTGGGGGTGGGGGTGTGGGTGTGGGTACTAAATGTTGGCATGCAGTTATGGTTCAAGAGTTAAATTAATATATATTTATTATATGGTTTAATTCTTAGTTAGTTATGATCCAAGAGGTCATGAGTTCGAAACAAAAAAAAATTTAAAATAAATAAAAAGATCTAGAAGTATTCGAGTATCCATAAAGAAGGTTTATTTACAGCTAGCAAATAATTAAAGTTATTTTCTGCTTTACCTAACTTTTTTTTGTTAAATCATTGGATATTTATTAGATCATCCAGTATCTGAAACAAAATTTAGATGTAATCAAAATTACACTAACAGAGTCTAACTCTTACTCAAAAAAGACCTCATCTTGATATTTATATGACAGTCACAATGAATTTCAAACTTGTAACCTAATGTAACATTCACAAGAACACTTATCACTTGTGTGGCAAGCGAAACTTTGCTTTATCTAGCTATTTTTACTTTTTACTTTATTTAACTTTTTGTTGGAACTTTTGCTTTTCACTGTAGAGAATGAAGTGAACCATAAAAAAGATAGATGCTAACTTGACGATTAGGGTTGGTCATGTGGGATCATCAGGGTTGCCGGAGTTTTAGTAAAATTATCAAATTTATTTTCATTAAATTAATTGATTACATTTCACCATTATATTGTTTCGTCTTTAATTCCAACCTTTAATTAGTTGTTGAATAAAATAAAGGTAGAAACTCTAATTCTAAGATGCTCAAATATTCCCAACTTATGGTAATTAATCAATATATTTTTTTAAAAAAAAACACACACCTAATATATGTTATAATTTCAGGATAATATATATAATTTGTACAAAAAAAAAAAAAAATGACAGGATAACAAGCCCGAAAATAATAACAAGGAAAATGAAAAAAAAAAAAAAAAAATTATTTATGGCTTATGTCTACGGACGATGAGAAACAAAATTTAAGTAAGAAAACATAAATATTATAAGGAGAGAAATCTCTCAAAACAAGAAGTCCATTGTTACCTTTCTCACTATTCAAACACCTACCAAACTTTTCTTCAACATATATTAAAAAATAGGGTATTAATTTAAAGATTTAAATCCTCAAAATTAAAAAGAAAAAAATTTATCAAAAGAGGAGAAAAAAAGAAAGAAAGGAGGATTAAGGAAGACGCTATGCTTCTTGTTCTTCTTTCTCTTGGTGCGGTTATTAAAGACGGAGAAGCTTCTATTTATAACCAAGTCTTGGAGAAAAGGGAGCTGCTGACCTTTCCAAACACCATTCTTTTGGTGTGGACCAATATATACACATTAATGGCATTAATTTCTATCTAGCTTGCTATAGATGGATGGTAATCTTGCATAATTTTTTTTTTTTCAATTATTTGAAAATAATATCAAGCTTAGGTCAACCAAATTCTATTTTAGCTGAGTTATTCCAACTCCAGAGGTGCTTGTACCAACTTTAAAATAAATTATAAAATATTTTCTTCGCTTTCGTTTCTTGGGGCTAACTTTGCCATTTTTTTTTCCCTTTCTTTGATTCCTTATCTTTATATATATATATGAATATGAAAATAAATATATCTCTCCCAATATGTGGGAGTTTTAAGGTTTCCTCTTGAGAACACGGATTTTGTGGATCGAATCTTTCTTTTATTTCATTAGAAATTTAGCAGTTACAAGCGACGACATTGGACCTTTCCGGCCATCTATTGTATACTACTTGTGTTGGCACCAAAAGATGGATGATACCATCCTTCAGTGAATGAGTAAAGTGGATTTGAAGGAGAAGGAATCGACATGCATTCCTCTGGATGACTGCAATATTGAAGAAGGACTGAAGGAGGATGAACCCAGTGCTTAAGAACATATTCATGGAGGCAAGCTTTTCAATATGGAGGTTTTAAAGCCGCTACGGGCAAGGCTTGGCGGTGTGGTTCGTTCTCCATCCAAAATGTTGATGAATATTTTTATTAGATCTATTTTGGTACCCAAGAAACGGTGGATACGTACTGTCCAATGGACCATGGAATTTTGAAAACCAACTAGTTCTGGTTCACTCTCGATTACGTCGATTACGGTTTTCTTCCTGGTCTACCTGTGAGATCGAGAAGGAATATTTTTGGGTTTTATTGACTAGTTTACCAAGAATCTGCTATACTATGGAGGGTGGGACTTAAACTGGCCAAATCATTAATGGATTCATGTAGGGAGGTCCAACTCGGGGAAGACCAAACACACGGCACTAAGTACTTTCGGTTTAGGGCTATGGTCGATCTCACCAAACCCTTGAAAAGAATTCAACGTATTGCTACCCCAGATGGATCCACGCATGTTGGTCTTTTGAAGTATGAGAGAATCCTAACCTTTTGTTTTTTTTTTCTATGGGATGATTTGTCATAGGTATAAGGTTTGTGAAGAAGCCAAGGATACCACTTTGTATATTAAAAACATGAATTACGGCTCCTGGATGGGAGGTGTCGATCATGTTTTGGATAAAATATTTGCTATCAAAAATCCTAACACTAGTACTAAACGGGTTCATGTGTTCATGGATGACGCCATGAGAACATTACCCATTGAAGCGGAGTGTAGGACTAACAATTCTGGGTAGCTCTACTCATCTACTTCGGGTGCACCTAGCCCTCAACAAGTATCTAGTGACAACTCATTGTGCGTCACAACCCAGGCAGCAATTTCTTCTCCAAAATAGCAGCTTACTCCAAAAAAAAAGCGCTACCAGTGACGATCAATCAAGTGCAAACAAGGACGCGGAGGTTTTGGTGTCAAAGAAAAAGAAACTTTCAATGGCATAGGTTGCGTGGTAGCCCTGCCGATCATCATGAGTTGCATTAGCTGGAATTGTCGAGGTTGAGGGTCCCCCGGGTAATTCGAAAGATTCAAACCCTTATTAGGTCTCACAAATTGGATATTCTTTTTCTAATGGAGACTAGATTACTGGCTGCTCATATGGTTACCTTGAAGATTAAATTGGGTTTTACTAATGGCTTTGTGTTTGATAGAATAGGGTTTGGAGGGGGTTTACCTATGCTTTGGGTAGACAGTGTGGATGCTCAGCTAGTTAATTATTCACCTGGTCACATAGACATTTGTCTCTCAAACTGGCTGCATGGCGGTGCTAGATTTGTGAAGGGTTTCTATGGCAATTGGAATGCTCAACTACGACGCCATTCATGGGATCTTCAAAGAAAGATTGGAGACCAAAGGAACTTATCTTGGTGTGTGATGGACGATTTTAATGAGCTATTGTATGGACATGAAACCACACAAGTAGGCTCGATAGGCTTCTGTGATTGGTGAATGATTTTAGATGGGTGCTTGACGACCTCGAGCTATCTAAAATTTTCATAAAAAATGGATCTTACACTTGGTGGAATAAGCATGAGGGAGTTGCCTCCACCCGTTTTTCAAAGTTGGACCGAGTGTTTGGCAACAAGCTTTTCTATCTAATGCATTCCAGTAGTGTGGTCAATACACTACTGCTACCCTCCTCTGATCATCATGCTTTACGGCTGCAATTGGTATGTCTTAGTATCAGTCCTTAAGGTTGACTTTTTCTGCCCTTGCGCATGGAGCCCGGGTGGCTTAAAGATGAGGAGTGCACTGAGATAGTTGAGACGACATGGAGCAAACTCAATTGCAGTGATAAAAATGAGGTGTTACACATAATGATAGGGCTTAAACTTCAACTACATTCTTGGAGTTCTCGAAACCAACCGAGAGACATTGTTAAAAATGGACAAGGAAGGTGCAATAGAAGCTGAGGTTAAAAGGATTACTTTGAGACTTTAGGAGCTCCTTACAGCTGAAAATGAATATTGGAGACAACGTTTGAGGTCCAATTGTTTGCTACATGTTGACAAAAATACTGCCTATTTCCATCATCATGCGAATCACCGTCATCGATGTAACCACATTCATAAAATTTGGGACGACATGGGAGTTGTTTTCAATAAACAACATCATATTTCAACTGTGGTAGTGGCATATTTCTCTTCATTGTTTACTGGTGAGCAGTGTGCAACTAACTATGATAATTTTTTTCATGGTGTTTATTTTAAATAGATTTCAGAGGAAGAGAAATTATGATTGAATTGACGTTTCTCAAAGACGGACATCCCGGCTACTCTCAAATCCATGCATCCTACAAAAGCCTTGGGACCTGATGGATACCATGCTACATTCCTCCAAACACATTGGAACAAAGTTGGATCTTCCATCTCTCAAATGCTCCTTGGTTGTCTAACTGACGGTAACCTCATACATGCTTTTAATGAGACCTTTATCACTTTGCTACCAAAATTGATGGATCCTATGACTAGGATGGATTTTCGCCCCATTAGTTTATTTAATGTTGTGTATAAGATCCTCTCAAAGGTTTTGGTGAACCTTATTAAGCCTATTTTGAATAGTCTTCTTAGTGAAGCTCAGAGTGCTTTTGTGAGCAATAGATTGATTGCTGACAATAGTATTGCTATTGAGGTGTTTTATTAGCTTAGCATGGGTGGGAAGTCAAAGTGTTCGGATGCTTATACTATAAAAATTGATATGTCTAATGCATATGATCGGGTTGAATAGAGATATTTAAACTGGCTTTTGATTAAACTGAATTTTCCCATCAGATTGATTGAGTTAATCATGCAGTGTATTACCACGGTCAAGTTTTGGATTATATTCAATGGGGAGCCTTCTCAGCAATTTACACCTTCTAGGGGGCTAAGACAGGGGGATCCGTTGTCCCCTTATTTGTTCATTTTGTGTGTAGAAGAATTGTCTTAGTTGATTCACTGTGCTATTTCTATGAGGTTGTGGAGAGGAATACAAATGGGATGTGTTGCACCACATCTTTTGCATTTATTTTTTGCAAACGATTGTCTCTTATTCATGTAGGATTCGGATAATAGTGGGGTTGTTCTCTTATCCATCTTGCACACATATGAACAAGCATCTGGCCAGAAAATCAATGTATCAAAATCATCTATATTCTTCTCCAAAGGCATGCCTGAGGATCAGAGGCACCGTGTGACTAACCTTTTGGGTATGACTCTAAGTTCGGGGGAGGGGAAGTATTTAGGACTACCCTATCTCATTGGGAGATCCAAAAATGATATTTTAACATACTTAAAGGATAGATTCTGGAAAAAGACTCATGCATGGAAAGAAAAGTTTCTCTCTCGAGGTGGGAAGGAGATACTCATTAAATCCGTCCTTCAATCAATCCTCACATTTACGATGTCGGTGTTTAAACTTCCTTTTAGTCTATGTAAGGAAATTAATGCTCTTATGAGACAATTTTGGTGGGGGTCTACTGCTGAAGGCATGGGTACTACTTGGGTTTCAGGAGAATGAAGGATTGGGATTTAAAGTCCAACAGATTTTCAACCAAGCTTTATTGGAAAAGCAAGGCTGGTGTCTTATTCAACATCTAGATTCATTGGTTGCTCGAGTGCTGAAATCCAAGTATTATAGAACCACAGATTTTCTTGATGCAAAAATAGGGACTCGCCCATCCTATACTTGGAGATTCATAATCTATGGATGAGAGCTTTTGATGCAAGCCATAAGAAGGCGCATTGGTGATGGTTGTAATGTTAAAGTCTTCCACAATCCATGGCTGCCTATGCCTATAACTTTCAAATCCATCACTCTTCTTTGCTTCCTTCATGATCAATTTAGTGTGTGGCTGATCTCATTCATCAAGGATAGTGGCAGGTAGACATCATCTCAATATTATTCTGTCCAAGAGAAAAAGATTTAATACTAGGAATACCACTGAACTTAGCTGGTGGGGCTGATCAATTAATATGGCATTGCACCCCTTCGGGTCACTTCACGATTTCATCGGCATACAAGATTAGAATGCAGTCCTTAAGGCGGTTTTCTACCAGTACATCCACCCCAAGTTCCAGTGCTACTTGGTCCCTTGTCTGGAAATGCCACATTCCACCTAAGGTAAAAATCTTTGCATGGCAACTTTTTAATGGGGGTTTGGCTACAGGCACCAATCTCAGACGACGCCAAATTAGGAATGATGATGGTTGTAAGCGATGTTTATCTAGTTAGGAAATGGACATTCATCTATTTTTCCACTGCAATTTCGCAGGAGCTGCTTGGCGATGGATAGATATCCACCCACCAAGTCCTATATCTAAGGAAAGTTCTTGGTTGTAGTTTTTTCAGTTGATTGCGGATCAATGAAATAGTGCATACAAACTCTTAGAACAGGTTATCATGGGCACTTTGCTGTGCTTGTAATGATTGAATTTTTTAGGGGAAAAACATGACACCAAAGCGAGTGGTTGAACACGCATTAGGTTTCCTTCAAGAATTTCATGCCTATTACCCTCAACATGAACTACGCAACAAACTTACAGATAGCACAATTTTATGGTCTCCTCCATCTCACAACTGGTTGAAGCTTAATACAGATGCTTCTTTCACCAAGAGTCGAGCTGGATACAATTTTGTTCTGCGAGATCAACAAGGCAACGTGAAACGTTTAGGAGTAGGTCCACTGATAGGGGCACTTGCACCTGAACATGTAGAAGCCTTGGCAGTTTGGCATAGCATTGGTCAAGTAAGAGACATCCATGGAGAATGGATTCTTATTGAATTGGACTGTCTACACTTAGTACAACAGCTACATCACTCAGAGGAAAATCTGTTGGTCATAGGAGGACTTCTGGATGACATAAAGCAATGGGTTTTGGCTCCTGGTTTCTCTTGAATTCAATAGAGTCATAGATCTTTAAATCACATTACTCATGTGCTACTCTTTTGCAAACTTTTGCTTGTGATGTTTGTTGGATGGGTTCTTCTCATTCGTTGGTTTTAAATGCTCTGTATCTAGACTGGTTACATTTCTATTGATTGAATGAATTCTAGTATTTCATCAAAAAAAAAATATATATATATATATATATATATATGTGGGCGAATTGGCATAAATAGTCTCCAAACTATGACCATTTGGTGACATTGGTCCCTGAATTAACTTTTTGGTGGCATTGGTCCCTGAATTATGTTAAATTGTGTGAGATTGGTCGTTCCATTAAAATTTTTTATTATCCTATCATTAATTTCAAAAATAAAAAACAAAAAAAAAGAATTGTCCAAGAACATTTTATTCATTTCACAATAACATTATACAAAAAATATATATATTATTGATACAAATATATATTGTAAAGCCTAGCCCCTTTTTAATAAGGGAAAATAAAGAAAGTCACAATTTTTAAGTGACAGATATTTATTTTTAATATCTTTTAATTTAATGTATATTATAATTAGGGTTTAGTTATTTTGTTATCGGAGTTGCTGAAATTCAAAGAGGGCTTACACTATGTCTATGTTTTAGGAGGTAGTGAATCATCTCGAACAGTCGAGGAGAATTCAATCAACGATCGTTAGCGAGGTAAGTGAATTTTTCAATCTCTATAGACTTAAGATTTGATATTTAAGATTTTTAGGTAGAGTCAAAGCCAATTTTATGATGTCTTCTCTTAAATATTTTTCTTGAGAAATTAGTGAATTTAGTCCCTAATGTTCATGGCTTTGGTATGGTTGATTCCCTTCTTTTTCTTTTTTTTTAAAATTTAGTAGGTTCTTAATATATAATAAGTTGGTACATTTGATCTTTTTTATTTAATAAATCCCCAGTGTATAATATTTTTCTTTTAATATTCTTAAAAATAATCTATTATAAGGATTTATACTCATGTATTCTATTTAACACTAACTTTTCTATCCTTACATTGGAAAATTAATTTACTATTATAGAAGAAAGACATTTAACAGTCTATTGAACAATTTTTTTTTTTATATATAAAATAAATTTTATTTTAATATTCATAGGAAATCAACTTTTTTTAAAAAAAATTTTCATTTTTCGAATATAAAATTTTTATAGTTTAATATTACTCAAAACTTGAAATTTTTTTTTTTAAAATGTATAAAAACTTTGTCAAAATTAAAATTAAAATAATAATAATAATAATTTAGATAGTGAACTTTCATAAAAACAGAAATTTCTTTTCTTTTTTTTTAGGAGATACATTATATAGAATTATTCAACTATCAAGAAAAGCTATCAAGATGAAGTAGTTGGTCAGTGTGTAGGCACGCGCAACTACACGTAGAGACTCAAAACTTATGATTTGAAACATATTCCTTCAACTAATTCCAAGCAGACATGAGTCAAAAATTTATATTTCTTTTTAGGGAAGATTAAAATATTTTTTAATAAAAAATCTTTAAGAACTAAAAATGTCATCAAAGGAATAAAAATTCAAAAAACAAAAGAAATCTCCAAAAAAATAATTCTTGAAAGAAAAGAATAAAACAATAAAATCTTTAATAAATTAATATTATTATTAATAAAAAATGAATCCTACATTTATCAAACTATCTAAATATTCGAATCATGGGGAGGATCCGGTGAAGGGTTTGGTCGGAAATTTAACACTACTACTGAGAACTGGCACTAGTCGATGTAGATGTGTGGGGAACAACACCGAAGTCAATGGTGTGCATAGGACTAATCAGCAACTCTACCGTACCTTGTAACTATTTAATAACATTTCGATCAGCTGTTCTCTCGACTTTGATTTGTGCCTGCATTTGGGTCTACTAAACCTTCATTTGAGCCTGAACATAAGCTGGTATAGTTTGCATTTGTTCTTTGTGCCCAGAAAATAGCATAGCAGGTGGGGGCCAAATAGAAGTGGGGGACGGTTCCTTACTGCAACCTTGAACATGACCCTTAGTCTACTAATTGAAATGGCAATGAAAGATAGCATCTTTTGCCGTCTTGGTGCACTCGGACTCTAGTAGTGACTATCACTTACTCTCTAAAGTGACCTACATTTTGAAATAAATAAATAATTATTGTATAAGAAATACTTCTTAAACATGAAAATATTATACTAATAATAAATTAGTTAATAAACTTACAATCAAGTCGGTAGTAAATACGTTTTTCTTGTGTTCATGCTACTCTTGGTTGCTACAAACATATCATACTGTAACATTGACTGGTCTCGAATGCCCTCTACAAATACATATATTATAATTAAGTTATTTTTAATATGATATATTAATATATTTTTTAATATATAAGAAGTTGAAATGTT